>PITA01008538.1:19561-83761 GCA_004023965.1 Spilogale gracilis | reverse complement strand
TGTAAACTGGTGCAGCCGCTTTGGAAAACAGTGTGGAGATTCCTTAAAAAATTAAAGATAGAGCTACCCTATGACCCTGCAATTGCACTACTGGGCATTTACCCCAAAGATACGGATGTAGTGAAAAGAAGGGCCATATGCACCCCAATGTTCATCGCAGCAATGGCCACAATTGCCAAACTGTGGAAAGAGCCAAGGTTCCCATCAACAGATGAATGGATAAAGAAGATGTGGTACATATATACAATGGAATACTATGCCTCCGTCAGAAAGGATGAATATCCAACTTTTGTAGCAACATGGACTGGACTGGAAGAGATTATGCTAAGTGAAATAAGCCAAGAAGAGAGAGTCAAGTATCACATGGTTTCACATACTTGCGGTGCATGAGGGGCAAACTGGAGGACAGTGGGAGAAAGAAAGCAAATGGGAACTAGGGTAATCTAGGGAGGGAAACAAAACAACAGAGACTTTGGACACAGAAACAAACTGAGGGACTTGGAGGGAGGGGGGTGGAGGGATGGGAGAGCCTGGTGGTGGGTACTGGGGACACCTAAAGCATGGAGCACTGGGTGTGGGTAATGGGGAATGAATCTTGAAACACTGGGGAAAAAATTTTAGTAACAATAATAAAAAAAAAAGAAAACAATATTCTTGAGTTTCATTTGTAATGACAATCTCCAAATCTGCTCATTAGCCAGTAACTTAGATTTCCACCCCCATCTAGAGCTCTGTATTTCTTTCTGCAAATTATTGTGTATAAATTTCATCAATATTGTTGGAGGGAAATTTAACATACCTCAGAAAATACAACTTACCTTTTTTACAATAATGGAAAAAGAAAACAGATCTTTGGACTCCTGTTCTCTGACTTTATTGTGTTATCTTTGCTAAAGTAATGACATATTCCCAGGTTTTACATATACTTAATTTTTGTGGAAACAATTCTCAAACCTAATTTGTACCAAGATAAAATATGAATTTTTTTCAGATTTTACTTATGATTGTTGAGGGACTGAAGAAAGGATCTTTCCATGATTAGAGCCAATCTTAATCGAAATATATCACTAAAATGTGCTGGTTTTGCATGAAAGTCAAAATTACCTAACTTGGATATTACTTTTTTAAAACAAACTTTATTTTTAGGCCAGTTTTAGATCCATAGCAAGACTGAGTGAAAGGTACAAAGAGTTGCCATATACCTCCTGTCCCCATACACACAACTGTCCCCATTTACAACATGTGGTACATGTGTTATAATTGATGAACCTACATTGACACATCATTACTCCATACATCAAAATCTGTATTTTACATTAAGCCTCACTCTTGCTGTTGTACATTCTATATACAGACGTATAATGACACTTACCTACCATTTTGGCATCTTACAGAATAATTTCACTGTCTTGCAAATCCTTTGTATTTTCCCTATTCATATTTCCCTTCTCGCTAAGCCCAGGCAACCACTGATCTTTTTTATTATCCTCATAATTTTGTATTTTCCAGAATTCCATATAGTTGGAATCATATGGTATGTAGAATTTTCAGATGTCCTTCCTACACTTCATATGGATTTAAATTTTATCCATGGCTTTCCATGGCCTATTAACATATTTAGTTTTAGCTCTGAATAATATTCTTTATTTTAAAAAGATTTTATTTATGTCAGAAAGAGCAGCAGACAGAGCAGGAAGGAGGCTCTCTGCTGAGCAGGGAGACCAATGTGGGACTCCATCCCAGGACCCCAGGTTCATGACCTGTACCAAATACAGATGCTTAACTGACTGAGCCACCTAGGTGTCCTGAATAATATTCTTTTGCCTGTATGTAACCAGTTTCTTTTATCCATTCACCTACTGAAATGTGTCTTTTTTTTAAGATTTATTTATTTATTTGTCAGAGAGAAAGAAAAAGAGAGAGAGAGCATGCAGAAGAAGGGTGAGTGGCAGGCAGAGGGAGAATAAGGCCCCCTGCTGAGCAGGGACCCCCCCCCCCTCCCCACTGCAGGGCTGGATTCCAGGACCCTGCAATCATGACCTGAGTTGAAAGCAGACATTTAACTGACTGAGGTACTCAAGCATCCCCTGAAATGTGTCTTAGTTGTTTCCAAGTTTTGGCAATTGTGACTAAATCTGCTGTAAACATCTGTGTGCCTGTTTATGGGTGGATTTGTTTTCAGTTGGTTTGAGTAAATACCAAAGAGTGTGATTGCTGGATCACATAGCAAGTGTATGTTTAGTTTTATAAGAAACTGCCAAGGGGCACCTGGGTGGCTCAGTTGATTAAGTGATTGCCTTCGGCTCAGGGCATGATCCCGGAGACCCTGGATCAAGTCCCACATCAGGCTCCCTGCTCAGCGGGAAGCCTGCTTCTCCCTCTCTCACTCCCCCTGCTTGTGTTCCCTCTCTGGCTGTGTTTCTCTCTGTCAAATAAATAAAATCTTTAAAAAAAAAAAGAAACTGCCCAAATTATCTTCTAATATGGCTGTAACATTTTGCATCCTCAGTAGCAAGGAATGAGAGTTCTTGTTCCTTCCTGTCATCATCGGTATTTGGTGTGGCCTGTGTTTAGAGTTTTGGCCATTCTAGTAGATGTGTAGTAGCATCTCCTTTTTGTTTTAATTTGTAATTTTCTAATGACATATAATGTTGAACTTCTTTTCAGATGCTTATTTGCCATCTATATATCTTTTTTGGTGTCACACCTATTCAGATCTTTGACCCATTTTTTAATTGTGTTGTTCATTCTCCTGTTGAGTTTTAAGAGTTCTTTGCAAATTTTGAATACAATTTTTTTTTTATTTTCTATCAAATGAGTCTTTTGCAAATATTTTCTTCCAGTCTGTGGCTTATCATCCTCTTGACATTGTCTTTTATAAATCAGAAGATTTTAATTTTAATGAAGTCCAGTTTATCAATGACTTCTTTAATAAATTCTGCCATAAGTTTTGTACCTAAAAATCTATCACCATACTTAAGATCATCTAGGTTTTCTCCCATGTTATGTTTTAATATTTTTATATTTTGTGTTTTACATCTACATTTATGATCTGTTTTGAATTGAGTTTTATGAAGGGTGCAAGGTATCTGTCTAGATTCCTTTTTTGCATGTGGATGACCATTGTTCCATCCAACACCATTTATTGAAAAGAATATCTTTGTTTCATTGTAATGCCTTTTTTCCTTTGTCAAAGTTCAATTGGCTATATTTATGTGGGATCTTTGTTATGTTCTATTCCTCTATTTTCTTATTCTTTCACCCATACCCCACTACCTTGATGATTATAACTTTGTAGTAAGTCTTAAACTTGGGTAGTTTCAGACCTCTAACTTTGTTCTTCTTTAATATTGTGTTAACTATTCTGGGTCTTTCATTTCTCCATAAACTTGAGAATTAGTTTGTCAATATCCACAAAATAACTTGCTGGAATTTTATTAGAACTGCACAGAATCTATATATCAAGTTGAAAAAATTGACATCTTGATAAAATTCAATCTTCCTATTCATGAACATGGATTATCTCCATTCCTTTATTTCTTCTTTGATATCTTTCATTAAATTTTGTAGTTTTCCTCATGTCAATCTACATGTTTTATTAGACTTATACTTAGGCATTTCCATCTTTCAGTTGATACTATATATGCCAATGTATTTTCAATTTAAAATTCCATTTGTTCACCTGGTATATAGGAACACAACTGGCTTTCATTCCAGGAATTGTGGTTTTGTTTGTTTGTTTTTGTTTGTTTTGTCAATTTCTTTTTGGATTTTCTACATAGATGAGCATATCATCCACAAATAAAATCACTCCACCTTCTTCCTTTCTAAATCATATATATATGATATAATTTTATTTTCTTGTCTTATTGTATAAGCTAGGACTTCTTGTACAATGTTGAAAAGGAGTCACCACAAGGGAACATCCTTGTCTTATTCCTGATATTGGTGGGAAAACTTTAAGTTCTTCACCATTAAATGGAATCAATGTTAGCTATATTTTTCTAAATGTTCTTTATCAAATTGAGGACGTTTTTCTCTACTCCTAGTTTACTCAGAGATTTTATCATAGATAAGTGTTGGATTTTGACAAATCCTTCTCTGCATCTATTTATATGATCAGGTGATTCTTCTTTAGCTTATTGATGTGATAAATTGTGTTAATTGAATTTTGAATGTTGAACCTTCTTGTACACCTGGTATTTCCCATTTGGTCATGATAAACAATTCATTTTATGCATTGTTAGATTTTATTTGCTAATATTTTATTGATGATTTTTGCATTTATGTTCATAAGAGATATCAGTCTGTACTTTTTGTTGTTGTTGTGTTGTTTGTTTGCTTTTTTTTTGTCTTGTAAGATCTTTGGTTATGTTGTTAGGTTGATACTGGCCCCATTGAATGATTTCAAAAGTATTCCCTCTGTTCCTATCTTCTGGAATATGTTGTAGGGAAGTGGTATAACTTATCCCTTAAATGTCTGGTAGAATTCTTAAGTAAACCTATCTGGGCATCACGCTTTCTGTTTTAGGATGTTATTTATAATTGGTTCAATTTATTTAATAAATATAGAACTATTTAAATTGTCTACTTCTTTTCTTTTTTTTCTTATTTATTTATTTGTTTATTTATTTATTTATTTTTACTTATTTTTTTTTCCAGTGTTCCAAGATTCATTCCCCATTCCCCACACCCAGTGCTCCATGCAATAGGTGCCCTCAGTACCCACCTGAAATAAGCCAAGTAGAGAAAGTCTACTTCTTTTCATGTGAACTTTGGCAGATTGTTCATTCCAGATTATCAAATTTCTGGGGCACAGAATTTGTCTATAATATTCACTTACTATCCTTTTCCTTTTTTTTAGATTTTATTTATTTATTTATTTATTTATTTATTTATTTATTTACTTATTTATTTGACAGCGAGAAACACAGCTAGAGATGGAAAACAAGCAGGGGAAGTGAGAGAGGGAGAAGCAGGCTTTCTGCCGAGTAGGGAGCCCAATGCAGGGCGTGATCTCAGGACTCCAGAATCATGACCTAAGCTGAAGTCAGATGCTTAAGGACTGGGCCACCCAGGGGTCCCAACTTAATATCCTTTTAAAATACATGGGATCTCTAGTGATAGCCTCTCTTTCACTTCTGATGTTAGTAATTTGTATCTTTTAAGATTTTTTTTCTTAATTAACCTGTATAGAGTCTTATTGAGGTTTTTTACTTTTTTTTCAAAGAACCTTTTTTTATTTTGTTGATTTCTTTATATCCTGTTTTCAATTTCATTGATTTCTGCTCTGATTCTTATTCTTTATTTTCTTATGCTTTGGATTTAATTTGCTCTCTTTTTTTTTCTAGTTTAACAAGGTATATCTTAGTTTCCCCTATTTACATTAGGCTCTGTTAAAACCTCAGCAGATTAGGTTATGGTGAAATAGTTTTTCCTCAGGGCAGCCCATGATAAGAAGAACAGAATCCTCTGGTGTATGTATTCCAAAATAGTTTTTCCCCATTCTCCTGCAGGGACCCTGAGGGTAGTTTCCTCCAATATTCATTGTGAGAACCTTGTAGAACTTCTGGAGGCAAAACACACAAAATATGGGACCCCTCTGACTGGGTTCCTTTGGAGACTTTAACTTTCAGTGTTGTCCACACTGAGCTTGCAGCAATTCATTAATTACAGTTGAGGTTTCCCTACACAGGCACTGATTTCCATAGAAGAATGTGCTGGTGGGTTTCTATTCTAGTAGGCTGTGAGTCTCTCTACCTGCCTGTCTGTGTCTGCAATTTTGGGAGCAGTGGTTTTCTCTTTGACCTCTCTTCTTGGACTAACACTTCTCTTCTCTGACTGATTAAAGAAGAGGAGTTGATTTTTCATTTTGTTCAGCTTTTTACTTGTCATTAAGATGGAATGACAAATATTAAACTCCTTATATAACAGACTGGGAATTGGAAACCTGGATATTTGTTTTTGTTTCCATTTTCAAAACACTTTCAAGTGGAATTTTTGGTTATACTATGGATTAAGCTAAATATTACAACCATCACTTAGAACCTGAAGAAAGATAACTTATAAGAAGGCACAAATTTTCTCCTTACCCAGTGAGGATAAGTTCTTGAAAATGTGGAATAGGGCACCTGAGTGGTTCAGTGGATTAAAGCCTCTGCCTTCAGCTCAAGTCATGATCTCAGGGTCCTGGCATAGAAGCCTGCATCGGGCTCTCTGCTCAGCAGGGAGCCTGCTTCCTCCTCTCTCTCTCTCTCTGCCTGCCTTTCTGCCTACTTGTGATCTCTCTCTTTGTCATATACATAAATAAAATATTTTTAAAAAAGAAAAAAAAATTGGAATAGGGTGTTTTCAACACTAAGTATCACATCTTTTATAGAAAAACCTCTTACAGTCTCCAGAGGTTTTGCAAATGATTCACAGGTGTAGCTGGTTTGAGGAAACAGATGTGTTCTTGAAGAGTGTGTGCAAATTGAATTTCTGTTAATTGAAACTTATTTAGGATTCATTTTAGGAAAGCTAGCTATTTAATGCAGCTCTTTGGTGAATTATTTTGTGAAATAAATAATTGTTCCCTAATTTATCTTTTTGCAAATACAAATTTTCTTATGTAACCTTTTCTTAAAGCTATGTACTAATGCTATTCCTATGTAGGAAGCATAGCATAGTTGTGGCTCTTGGTAATAATACAACTTATTTTTTCTGTAATTACAAAATGCAGTGTATAAATAACTGAATATATTCTATATACAGTATTATTTTTGGAAACAATAGTAGCCTAGAATTATGAGCTTGAAGAGCAGTAACAATTTGAAGTAAAATAAACTGGCTGTTCAGTTAGCCTTGACCAATATGATGTTAATAATACATGCTCAAATGACACTGAACTGTTGGATTCTGATTCTATATGTCTAGTGTAGACCCATGGATGTGTATTTTCACAAACATTCTGCACTGCCAAATGTAGTAGTCGGTAATCACTTGTGGGTATTTCAATTTAAATTAGTTAAAATTAAAATTCAATTCCTTAGTGATACTAGTCACATTTCAAATGTTCAATAATCACAGATAGTTAGTGGCTACCATATTAGATAGCACAGATTATAAAATATTTCCATAATCTTGGAATGTTCTATCCAACAGCACTGCAGTAATTTTAATACTAGACAATATTGGTAAACACTGGTTTGATTACAAAAAAAAAAAAAAAACTTTCTTAAGAGTCAGGACTCTAAGGTTTTGGTCTTTACCAGAGATATAAGTTTCTGTGATTTAGTTTATTTGTTGTTATAAGTGCCATTGGGAACCATTATGTTAAAAATTAAAAATGTCTTGTCTCTTCCTCAGTATTAAACTTTAACATATGGATAATAAATTTATGATTCTTTCATTTATAATTTTATTAATTTGGGTCTTCTCCCTTTTCTTTTGGATTAGTTTGGCCAATGGTTTATCAATCTTATTCTTTCAAAGAACCAGCTTCTAGTTTCGTTGATGTGTTCTACTAGTTTCTAATTCATTGATCTCTGCCTTAATCTTAATTATTTCCCATCTTGCGTGTGGGGTTAGTTTAATTTGTTGTTGATTTTCCAGTTCTTTAAGGTGTAATGAGAATTGGTGTATTCTGGATTTTTCAGTTTTTTTTTTTTTTTTTTTTTTGAATGAGGCTTGGATTACTATGTATTTCCCCCTTAGGACTGCCTTTGCCATATCCCATAGGTTTTGGATTGCTGTACCTTCATTCTCATTGATTTCCATGAAGTGTTTAAGTTATTTTGATTTCCTAGTTGATCCAAACATTCTTGAGCAGGATAGTCTTTAGCTTCTAAGTGTTTGATTTTCTTCTGAACTTTTTGTTGTGGTTGAATTCCAGTTTCAAGACATTGTGGTCAGAGAATATGCAGTGAATAATCTCAATCTTCTGGTATCAGTTGAGCCCTGATTTGTGACCTAGTATGTGGTCTATTCTGGATAACCTTCCATGTACACTCTAGAAGAATGAGTATTCTGCTGTTTTAGGGTGGAATGCTCTGAATATATCTATGACATCCATCTGGTCTAATGTGTCATTCAAGGCTCTTGTTTCTTTGTTGATATTGTGTTTAGATGATCTGTCCATTGCTGAGAGTGGTGTGCTTAGATCTCCTACAATTAATATTTTTGTATTAATATGTCTTTATTTTGCTTAACAGTTGGCTTATGTAGTTGGTTGCTCCCATGTTGGGGGCATAAATATTCACAATTGTTAGATCTTCTTAGTTTATATACCCCTTAAGAATGGTGTAGTGTCCTTCTGTGTCTCTGACTACAGTCTTTAGATGGAAATCTAATTTGTCTGATATGAGAATTGCTACCCCAGCATTCTTTTGAGGTCCATTGGCATGAAGATGTTCCTCCATCCCCTCACTTTCTGTCTGGAAGTGTCTTTAGATTCAAAATGTGTCACTTATAAACAGCATATGGACCAGCCCTGTCATTTTATCCAGTCTGCAACCCTGTGCCATTTATTGGAGCATTTAAGCCATTCACATTCAGAATGTTTATTGATAGGTACATTTTTATTGACATCATGTTACCTGTGAAGTTCATGTTTCTATAAATTACCACTGGAAATTTCTGTTCTGTGTCACTCTTGGGTTGGTTTCTCTTTTATAGAACCCCTCTTTATATTTCTTGTAGTGCTGGCTTGGTGGTTGCATAATCTTTTAGACCTTGCCAGTCCTGGAAGCTCTTTATCTCTCCTTCTATTTTGAAAGTCAACCTCGCTGGGTACATTATCCTTGGTTGCATATTGTTTTCATATAATTCCCTGAATATGCCTTGCCAGCCCTTTCTGGATTTCCAGGTTTCCATGGACAGGTCTGATGTTATTCTGATGGTCCTCTCTCTGTATGTAACGGATCACTTCCCCCTGGCTGCCCTTAAGACATATTATTTGATTTTATGATTCATGAATTTCACAATTATGTACCTGGAGGTTTTTCTGGCCTCATTGATCTTGGGGGGTGTCCTCTCTGCCTCTAGGACATGAACACTTGTTTCATTCCCCCGATTAGGGAAATTTTCATTGATGATTTGTTCAACTATATCTTCTAGGCTTCTCTCTATCTCAACTCCTTCAGGGATTCCAATAATTCTGATATTGGAGCATTTCATGGCATAATTTATTTCCTTATAAATTTATGCTTCTACCTTATAGGTATGACTACAAAATAAAGAGAGGGTTTTTATTGACCACAATTTAAAACCGTTTTTATTATTTTTGAATCATACCTCAAAGACTACATGAACGACTAGATAGTTTCTGAAGAGGGTACAAATAGGATTGATAAATTCCAAGTCAAATAATAAATTTTGACTTGTAATATTTCTTTAGGGTAAATTTAGTAGAAGACAGGAAATGTGTTATTGGATTCCAATGTTGCATTAAAAGACATAGAACCTCAGAAAGTGCTCATTATTTATAGCTCAGAGGAACTGTGGTTCATAGACAGAATTGGTTTTTCTTCTTTCCTTCCATTATAGATAAGTTAAAACATAAAACCTCAATCTAACTGCTCTGTGCCTCAATTTCTCCACATATAGAATAAGAATAATAGTTTTTACTTCATTTGTGTTATGAAAATTAAATAATACATGAAAAATATAAGAGTACTACCTACATATAACAAAGACTTAATATACTTTAGCCATTAATAACAGTAACATCAATTGCATCTCATCTCATCAACAGCATCTTATCTCAACATCTTCTCAACTGTATTACAGAGTTATTCACATACATGAGACTAGAACTGGCTTTGCTAACATTTTAATCCTCTGTCTTTATCATATTGTTTTAAAATAAAGTACTATGTTCCACTATGTTATTAGACTCACTCTGAGTACCTGGGATCTGAGCTATATCTGGCAGGAGAGACGCTGCTTGAAAAGTCTGGTTTTGTCTTGTGCTGACTTTTTGTTCTCCAGATAAGGTAACTTAAATCTTATGAGAACACAAGAACTTTGAAGACTCAGGAATGGACCAGGCCTTGAGATTCTGAAGGAATTTACAAGCATTACAAAAAGTAAACAATTTCTGTTTCTATTTAGTTATTTTGAAAAAAAAATAAAGGACTATTCTATTTGCAGTAAATTTTAGATATAAAATGACAAAAATCATATATTTTTTTCTTCTTTTAATGCAATTTGCTAAGGACCCCTGATATAGGAATACAGACTAAAAGTCACTTCCCTGGTTCAAATGTTTACCAGATATTTCCATGTTTCTGACAAGGATTATATTTCAATATGGTTTTTCTTTGACTTTTTTCCTAAGCCTCCAGCTAGTAGGTGGTCTTGCAGTTACCTGTTATGGGTGAGGTCAGTGATTCTGACAGGATCTGTATTTGTTACCCTATACTAAATTTACACAGCACCATATCTAACTGTAAAGAAGTATCATGTGTTATTACAGTTTTGACAGGTAAACCTTTGTGGAGAGTCAAGTTCTTCAAATTCAAAGTGGTACATAGTCCACCATATGACAACTGGTAAGATAGCTTTTTTTTTTTAAAGGAAGATATCTATATAATAGAATAGATTATAGTTTAGTCATTTAAAGAGAATCAACTACCACACAAAATAAATTTAGACATCAGGTAACTCAAAAGAATATGCTCTGAATAACCTCCCAAGACACTATTTTATGGGATATATAAAAGACTACTTTTTTTCAAGCATTTCTCATCTTCTATGGAGACATAACTAAGGACCTTAGTTTTTCATGTTCCCTGGGAGTCACCCCCAACTTGTCACTTATGGTTCTCTTTCTCACCCACCTCACTCTCTACATGTGTGTTCCCTATTGCTTTTCATGCCTCTTTCCTGTTCCTTCACAAAAACCACATGTCATTGCTTGTATGGCTAAAAGTTTAGTGCCTTCTATGTCCCAGTCAATTACAGAGGAAACAAGTCAACTGGGGATGTGATAAATAGGGACACAGATTTTTTTCCTCTACCCCACTCCCACTTGTGTTTTACTAGTAATAGCCTAGTTGAAAATACTTGTTCTTCTTCCTTCTCCGTGAACAAGTTAGAATCATATGTATTTAGCTTTCTAGCATTGTCTCAGGCTGAAACAACATAAAAAAAATTATGGGACTCATTTAAAGAGTAGTTTTGAAATAAATTTCTAGGCTCAATATGGAGACACTCCTGCCAAGGACGCCCTGTCAGCAAACCAAAACTTAAATAATTTTTGTGTCCATGTAAATGCTCCACTTGATCAGAAACTCAGTATATTCAATCAGCCAATCCCTAAATGCCAAGCCAACCCAATTTGGGGTAATCTTGCCCCACGAAAGGTTACCAGGTGATGAGATATAGTCTTCATCTTTTCCTCATTTCTTTTATTATTTATCTTATAAAAGCTTCTTGCCTTCCATTCCATTTTGCTGTTCTCCACAAGAGACTATCAACTTCATAAAGTGTTAAAGTTTTTTGTATCACCTAAATTGTCTTAATTATTTTTCGTAGTAATCATCAGAGAAAGATCAATTTAAATTAACTATATTACCTGTAGTACAGGTATACCTCAGAAATATTGCTGATTTGGTTCTGGATTAGTGTGATAAAATGGATATTGCAATATGGCAAGAAAACATTATTTTTTGGTTTCCCAGTGCATATAAAAGTTACATTTACACTATACTTTAGTCTATTAGGTATGCAACAGCATTAAATCTAAAAATGTACATACCTTAACTTAAAAATATTGCTAAAAAGGCTAACCATCATCTGAGCTTTTATTAACTCATAATCACTGATCACAGCTAACCATAACAAATATAGTCACAATGAAAATTCTTGAAATTTTATGAGAATTAACAAAATGTGACACAGAAACCTAAAATAAACAAATCTGTTAGAAAAATGACACTGACAGACCTGTTTGACACAAGGTTGCCATAAACCTATAATTTGTAAAAAATGGAATATCCAGTATTCCAAAACTGGACTAGGGAGAAGAATTACTTGGAAGCTTGTTAATAATATAGATTCTAGAGTGCTATTCCAGAAGAAGAATCTGTAGAATGGGGCCCAATGAATATAATTTTCTTTAAAGTATCTTAAGTGGTCTTGATGGTGGATAGAGAAACATTTGAGAACATTTGAGGGTGCCTGCCTTCTATATCCCCCTCAAAATACTGTGATGGTATGAGAGACAGTCCTGGGCTGATTATTAATACTTTTGCATGCTGATACTCCCCTGGGTCAGCACAGATAATTGAGAGTTGATCTATTAACTTTTGAAATTTATTCTAAAATATAAAGGTCCTCAAGCAAGATAGGAAGATGTGATTCCTGTCTAACAAGAGATTATCTTATAACTAATATGGTTCAGCAGTGAAGAATAGGAAACAAAAAACAACAATATTGTTTAATGTAATAGCATTAAAGGCCACAACAACCAAACATCTGATGAAAACAAGTTCCCATTGTTCTTAACCAAATTCAGATTTACTTTTACCCTATAACTTCTTAAATTATTTTATGGTTTTCCTGCCTTTTCTTTAGGTAGTCAATTTGCTTTCTCTTTAAGTCATCAGGCAGGCACACAGTGGGAACAATGGTAAAATCATAACTCACACACAGATATAAAATATCCGTGTGTTAATGATTTTATTGAATTTGTTATTAATGAGGAAACTTGGCAGCTTTTACAACTGGTCCAAACAATAGACATATTTATAGATCTAGAATACTGAAATGCATTTGCAAATAGAAACTGAATTATTTCCTTTATTTTAAGTTTTCTTTTATTTGTGTTTAATAATGAAACACCTCCTCCTTGGGATAAAATTTATTTTCATGTTTGTAGGTAAGAATAATTTACATTATTGCCAACAATTCTTTACAACTTACCGAATTATAAAATACATCAAAATCAATGAAAGACTAGAAACCAGATAAACTGGGAGGATATGTCCTAAAACAGTGAATATTTTTTTCAGTGAGGCATAAATGTGTCCCCAAACTACTGAAGAATACATAATAGTTTCCTACTGCTATGAAGTCCTAATTTATCTGCTTGACTTTCAAATCTCTCCTTAACCTTATTTGTTTTATATATTTCCCTTGATTTCTCATGTCCTCTTTCCTGACTTCCAATTTTTTTTTAAAAATCTTATTTTAATAACTTTAATTTGATATAAAATTAGTGCATATTCATTTTAAAAATTCTGTAAAATACAGAAACAATGTAAAGAAGGGTGCAAATTATCACTAATCCTACCATATCTGGAGGAGGAGATATATTAAAAGTATTAATGATCAAGAAAGTCTGGAAGCCTTTTTATCTATTGTTCCATAGCTCTGAACATTTAATTTGATAATGGCTCTGTTTACTCTCAGATGAAAACTTCTCTCCTTGCTATAGCCTAGATTTCAGAAGGTCAGCATCTGCCAATTTAGTGTGCCTTTTTTTTTTTCACTGCAATCAATGTTTCTGCCATGTAGACTCAGTCCTTGCACTCGTCATAACAAAGCACATCCCTTGTTCTTCTAAAGCTACCAATCCATGAAAGACTCACGTTTCTCTCCATGAAACTGCAGTTGACCTTCTACATAAAGTCCATCAAAGGAATTTGGGAAATTAGGAATACTGAACCAGTTTTTCTCCATTTGTTTTGGTTTGGAAAGAGTAGGTGAATGCAGGGTGAGATGTTCCAGAGGGAGTATATACCAAACTGTTGCTTATGCACAAAGTCCTGCACTATATCCAATAATATTGTCATTATCCTATGGTGCAAGGTGCTGGTCAGTACCATGATCCTTATTCTTCAAAGCAAGCACCTTAAAGATGACATGAGTCAACAGCCTTCATTTTTTTCTCTTCTTCAGGATTTTCAGTGTATAGCACAAAATAATAAAACTGGATGCACCTCTACCCTCAAATGCAGGAGCCTATGGCACCTTGACTGCCAACACATAAAAGAAATGCTTGACTCCATCAGTTGTCACATTTTAACAACTAACTCTGAAAACAAAAGCTTTGATTTATAACATTTGTCAATTTTCATGGTATAAATGCTTCCACCATGGCTGATTTTAAGCTACTACCTATGATGCCACTGAACATAAAGTTAGGAAGAGATTGAGCTCAGTAAGTTATCACAAGGAGTGGTAGGGGCCAGCTCTATTACAGTACTGCCTCCTCCCCACCACAACCCACATAGAGGCCTATGCATGGAGGGCAGTTGGTCAGAGCCAACTTCAGAGAGAATCTTGCTATCAGCTGGTTGAGGATAATTTCACCAAATGGCTCACAAGTCTTTCAAGTCTACTCACAAGGCTAGTAGGGTCTTAAGTCATCACATCACCTCTCTTTCCTTCTGCCCTTAGACCTAGGCTTAAGTCGGATATTCTGTACAGGTTTTCTGATCCAGAGCCAGAGTCAATCTCCCTTTACAACATTCACAAAAATCAGACTTTTGCTTTATATTAAATACAGGTTGGATAGGAAAATTCCACTCTAAGGGACATCTGTGGTTTGGGCCTTTCTGAAATAATATTATCTATTTTACTAGAAACATAAACCTATGGGGTTCCTGGGCGGCTCAGTCAGTTAGGCATCTGCCTTTGGCTTGGATTATGATCCCAGGGTCCTGGTATCTAGCCCTGCATCAGGCTCCTTGTTCAGCAAGGAGACTGCTTCTCCCTCACCTTCTGTCTGCTGCTCCCCCTGCTTGTGCTCTTTCTCTCTATCTCTCTCTTTCAAATAGATAAATAAAATCTTAAAACAAAAACAAAAACAGTATCAGTGTTCAGATTTTCTTTGTTGCTGGCCAGGTGGGCATTGAGAAAGGGGCTTATCATGTAGGCCCAGGGAGGGGTCTTAAGCTTCTTTTCATTTCTTACTTACTTACTTAATTTAAGAGCTTTATAAACATAAAATTTATATATAATAAAATTCACTCATTTTAAATGTAGAGTTTGTTTTTATGTTTAGAAAATTTACAGAGTTATGCAACCATCACCACAGTGTAATTTTAGGACATTTTATCACCTCAGATAGCAATTCCACACCCATAAGAGGACAATCCCCATTCCCACTACCTTCCCCCCTCAGCCCTAAACAATCACTTTTTGTCTCTATAGATTAGCAAGTTTTGGTCATTTGATATGAATGGGATCATATCATGTATGGTTTTTTGCATCTGACTTCTTTCACTCACGGTAGTGTTTTCAGGGTTCAACATTCTGTAGCATATACCACTACTTATTCCTTTTATTGCTGAAAAATATTTCATTTTATGATATATTACATTTTGTCTAGCCATTAAAAAGTTTGTGAACATTTCAGTGGTGTTTCCAATCTTTAGTGATTATGATTAATGTCACTATGAACATTTGTGTACAAGTTTTTGCATAGACATATTTTCTTTCCTATTCTGTATACCTTTAGATAACTAAGAGTGAAATTGTTGAGTCTTGCACTGCTTTTAGACCTATCTGAGCTGAGAATAATAGTAACTGCAGAGTGATCTCAGAAAGTGGTACAAACACTGGATTAATAATGCTGCCTATGAATACCAAGTTCTTAATCAACTCTCACGCCATCTGTTTCTATCCTTCTACTACCTCTCCTCCCTCTCACATGTTTCCCCTGACCATAGCAATATCTCTAAAATCTTATACCTGGCACTTTGGAGTCTGATGTATTCCCTGGTACAATCTGGTGTATTCTCACTTGTTCTATATTTTCCCTGCCTTAACTCATATTATCCTAGATAAACTTGAACCTGCAATATTATGTGGAGTGGGTGGTGACAAGTCTCTACCCTAAGCTATCTTCCCAAAGGGTGTCTTAGATTTAAGGAGGACTGGGGAGAGGTTGAATAAGTTGGGGCAGCCAGCAATGACTGACCCAGCCTTAGAGGCAAGTGTCTTACCCTTTTTATACTAGAAGGATAATGAATTTTATTGACTTTTAAAGATTCACTGTTGAAATAATAAATCCTTATAAATACAATATAAATTGTTTTGTATTATCCATTTTATTGGCTTAACAATATAACAAAAGCATCTTTCAATCATGAGTAATTGTTTAAAAACATAATTTCAATAGCCATATAGTATCCCATGTAGTATCATACCTTAATTTATTTAACTATTTCTCTATTTGAGAGGCATTCAGTTTTTCTTTTTTTTTCTCATTTTTATAAGGTACATTAAGATATTCTGTTGCATTTTAAATTTATTTGGCTTGGTTCTTATTAGTGAATAAGAAGTTTGCATTACTGCAAACTTTAAAGTTTGCATTACTGATTCAAAGGCGACATTTAGAGGCACCGGGGTGGCTCAGTCATTAAGTGACTGCCTTCAGCTCAGGTCATGATCCTGGAGTCCTGGGATTGAGCCCCACATTGGGCTCCCTGATCAGCAGGAAGCCTGCTTCTCCGTCTCTCACTCCCCCTGCTTGTGTTCTCTCTCTCACTGTGTTTCTCTCTGTCAAAAAATAAATAAAATCTTTAAAAAAGGACACATTTATGTCTATGTATACCATAAAGCCTTCTCTAGCCATTATAGGTAGCTTAGTGAGTCCTCTCTTTCTTTGAACTGACTTCACGTACAGCTATTATCATACAAAGATTTCATTTAATTTCCCCCTAATTATTCCTCTTACATTCTTTCTTTTCTTTTTTATTCTTTCTTTCTATCTTCCTTTCTTTCTTTGTTGGTGGTTATAATACAAACTCCACAAGAATGAAGACCATGCCCTTCATTTTATTTAATTTTTTTCTCAAATTTTTCTTTAAATTGTATGAAAAACAGGAACAATATTCCTGTTTTCTCAGAAAAACAAGCATTTCAAACAACAGATGGCTCTATTCTAAATACAGGAACTATGAATTTGTTGACATTGTAGCTCATTTGAGTATGCTCCCTTAACCTTCCAAGTTTGATAATACTCTTTCTTCTATTACTAGATTTCCATATTCTAATAACTATAGAAAAGCTTATATTTTATATTATAATAATTTCTTCTTTAACCTATGACCTTTCATACTTTTTTTTTAAGATTTTATTTATTTGACAGTGAGAAACACAGCGAGAGAGGGAACACAAGCAGGGGGAGTGAGAGAGGGAGAAGCAGGCCTCCCGACGAGCAGGGAGCCCGATGTGGTACTCTATTCCGGGTCTCCGGGATCATGACCTGAGCCGAAGGCAGTCGCTTAACCAACTGAGCCACCCAGGCGTCCCATCATACTTTAATTAATAGAACAGATCTAGCTAATCCTTTTTGCAGCTAAAACATACACCCTTCATAGTATCCTGAGTTCTTTCCATTAACCCTAAGAAAGTGTCAAAAGAGTAGACAACAGAATAAGCCCCATACTGACTGCAGTCCTCAATTTACTAAATTCAGGCATGAGATACATTTTTCAGCCAATAATAATAATAATAATAATAATAATAATAAGTAGTAGTAGTAGTAATAGTAGTAGTAGTAGTAGTAGTAGTAGTAGTAGTAGTAGCTATCCAGAAATTAGAAAATATGAGCTTTAGGTCCAACTAAGCGCTGAGTTTGTAAACATTAGAAAGTTACTTAGCCTCTGTGAGCCTCAATTTCTTCACCTGTTATAGTAGGCAAAACAATGGTCCCCAAAGGTGTTCACATCTTAATTTTCTGGGCCTGTAAATATATTAGGTTACATGGAATGGGGAGTTTTGCATATGTGATAAAGAATCTCAAGGTGAGAACAGTAGCCAAGATTAACCAGGTGGATTAAATATAATCACAAAAGTCTTTAAAAGTAGAAGGCAGTAGAGTCCAGAGAAAGATGTACCTTTGAAGATGGAGGATTGAGCCATGAGCCAAGAAATTCAGGCAGTGTCTAGAAGCTGGAAAATGCAAGGAAGTGGATCCTTTCTGAGGGTCTCCAGAAAAAAACAGCCCTGCCAACTCCTTGTCTTTAGCTCAGTGAGACATATTTCAGATTTCTGACTTACAAAACTGCAAGATAGTAAATTTATGTTGTTTTAAGCCACTAAATTTGTGGTAATTTGTTGCAGCAGCAATAGAAAATTAATACGCCATAGGGGATAAAATGAATGATATAACTTATAGTAAGCCTGTCAAATGTGAATTATATAATTTCACATCTCCTAACATAGTACTTAGATATCTGCAAGAAGGAACAAGGCTGTCATTATTAGAAATACTGGCATTATTCATCAAACATGTGAAATAGTGTTTAATATCCAAGTATATTAAAGGACAATAATTAAAAACTTATAAAAATGCTTATATTTAGTGGGTGATTACTTGGTAACATTTGTTTATATTCCTCAGTTTGCACGTGAGGAAATTGAGGCTTAGGGTAGTTTAATGACTGGTCCAAGTTTAAAAGAGTGAAAACAGGATTCGAACTTAGGCAGCATAACTCCAAAACCCAAACTCACTGCACTCGTTTTACTCTACTGTCTCCTAAGATCAATGTAAGTATGTGAAGATAGGGAAGAACAAGTCCTGGAAGGTTTATTGGGGCTCCTGGTGTTTATTTCAGAATTTTTAAGGTCTCCACAGTCACAGTATTACCCATCTTCTTCTGACACATTTTGAACCAATTGAGAAGGAAGAATCAGATAGAAATCAAAATATCACATGTAATGCTTATAAATCCGAATGGCTTCAACTTGCAGTCACAGTGGAACTTTCTTAAACAAGCTCTCTGAATGGATTCAACTTTCTCACTAAATAGCAGGACCAAGAAGTCAGACACTTATCCAAATTTCACCAGTCATTTAAGGCACTCCTTACACTGTGAGAAGAAGTAAAAGGAATTCCTATCAGAGAAATATATTTCTGGTACCCATCCAACTTGTTCTAGCAAAGTGTTCTAAGTCTCTACATCCTCTCTTCCACTTCAACATCCGCATTTTTCTGAGGCTGGCGATTTTTTGGCTCAAATTTGTTTTATAGATAAATGTTCTAATTATCTGTTTAAAGGTATAAACATTACATATTTAATGTAACATTATACTTCATTTGTCTCTCTCATTGGAAAATGCCAATTAAAATATCTGAGAGGTTACTGAAGCAAATCATTATTTTTCAAAATTAAGTAGTCTCAATCAACCAGTATAATTTTATGGCCAATGATATTTGTTATTATCTATATTAAGATAAGAGTAACCAAACTTATGCCTCAAGTCATGAAGTAATTGGTACAAGAATCAGAAATTTATTTTTATATATCCCATGTTCAGAATGCCTGTATTTAAAGCTATAATTCTCTTTTAGTTTCTATAGAATTTTGGAATTTAGAAAGAGAGTCATTACTTATGGTATTATTGTGAACAAAATATACCTGTAGAGAACATGTAGAATTGTTCACAAATACACATCCCTAGACATTGGGTTGGCCAAGCCTATTCTCTGAATCTAGATTCTACAGACTCTTTTTCAGAATGTTTTAAGTCATTCACAAGGCAGTAACTAGTTATTTACTTTAAGCAAAGCACCAGGACCTAGTCATTCTTTGAAGCTAGAATCCACAATTGACTGTTTATTTTTCTTACATTTCAGGCAACTTGCTACTGCTTTTTACCAACTCTTTAGGCATTTTCTCCCAATTCTTATAGTACTTTCAAAATTGTATATTGTTTAAAAACATCTGTATGAAAGGTTAGTCTGTGTATTGGAACAATTTAACTTTCTTAATTATATGTTTCAGCTCTCAATGCTAACACTATTCTGTTTTTAATCCCAAGTTAATCTTATAACTAAGGCTAATTTTAAACTTTTTTTTTAGATTGAATGAGCTTTACTGTGGTCTTAAGGATCATATAAGCTCCCATCTGGTTCTCTATATAAGACATTAGACTATTATTTTTTTTAATGTTTTTTAAAGACTTTATTTATTTGACAGAGAGAGAGATCACATGTAGGCAGAGAGGCAGGCAGAGAGAGAGGAGGAAGCAGGCTCCCCGCCTAGCAGAGAACCGGATGCAGGCATTGATCCCAGGACCCTGAGATCATGACCTGAGCCAAAGGCAGAGGCTTAACCCACTGAGCCACCCAGGCACCCAAGATGTTAGACTATTATTGAACAGAATGCTGTACCAAAAGTGAAGAAAATAGATTCTTGTTCCTATTAAGAGTAAGCCCATGACTGATCTTAGCTGTAATATAAAGAAGAATAATCTCTCAAGTAATATATCCTAGATGGGTTGAATCTCCTGCATGGAAAGGCATTGTAATACATAAGCATAAGGCATTTATGAATTCATAGTACTTCTTTCCATCATCAAATTACTGAACAATTTTTCTTTATAAATTTTCAGATGTTATGTTTACCAAATATAATATTATTTCAGATTATGGAAAAATGCAAACATTATAACTTAGTAAATATCCACACTGATAGTAATACACTGATCGTACTTATTGTTCCAACTTAATTCTTCTATGATAAACAAAATGAATAAATTATATTGATTTATTTAATATGCTATTTTGAGATGAGCTTATTTGATTCACCTGTTCTTTTTTTGGTATTTTCCATACCTTAAATATGTGAATATTTTGTGTGTTTTGTTGTCTTATCATTACACGATATTTTATTTTTAAACAGACAATAGCTAAATATTTTTAAAAATTAGAAAAATGTTTAGATTTTAGATTGTGACCAGAGGCAAAATATAATTTATATATATAATATATGCACACACAACCTTTGAACATGTTTATTTTATATCATTATAATTCACTCATCAGTTTTTGAATTCAATATCTTCCAAGGAGACCTAAAACATACATGCTTCTAGTGAGGTGAAGTTGGACACTGAGATTAGTTCCTTTGACAGGTGAAATCACATATATCTAGAAATTCCTAGTACTATTCAGGTGTAACTACAGATGAGAGAAGGAAGACATTCTTGCTAACATTAACATGAATTTGCTTTGAGGATTTTTTCCACACTTCTTTTTTTCTTAGTTCACAATAGATAGCATCATCATTTTAGGTGGATTATACCTATTTCTGAGCAAATCAAATACATTTAAAGCCCTCCTAAGATGCATGTGAAATTTGTGAGGTGCCAAGAAATTCACTGTTTTCTTGAAAGTATAAATTTGTAAGGCATAGTTGGACAATTCTTATCTTCTCAGTCTTGGCCATGCTTAGGTTTCCTCTCTTTTGTTTGTTTTGTATTGTTTGTGACTTGATGAACTTATGTCTTCATTAGGCAGAACCACCTGGAGGCTGAGAAACAAGGTTCTTGCAGTCCCTGAGTCTGCATCCTAGCTCTCAGCCAGTGAGTCCCCAAGAGCTTTGACTTTTTTGTCTCTATTCATCCTAGATATAATAATCATTCTTTTTCTTCTTATTAAATTCAGCAATTCCCCCACCCACACATATGCACACAATAGCTTTTTTTTTCTTCAATAAATATAAGAAACCAAAGAATCATCGAGGAAGTTAGGTAGTCTGTAATCAATCATCAGTTTCTCTTTCTGATCTTTGTTTCTTTAAAATATTGCACATTTATTTTAATTCTAGTTTCCTCTTTAGTCACAGTTGCTACAATACCCTAATTGTTTTTGTATGCTTTTATAGGTTCCTTTCTCTAACAACTTTTATACCTACAAAGACTCATCTTTTATTTTTCTTGATTCTAGATGTGTCAAAAGCTGGTCACCTGCCCTGCATCTGACCATTCTAATCACAACTTCCTGAAATCTTCTTCTCAGTCTCTCTCTTTCTTTCTCTCTCTCTCATTCTTTTTAAATAAACGGAGTCTTTTCCTATTCACCACTAAAAGGAATGCCACTAAAATACAACATCCTTCAGTGTTTTTGTAGTTGTTCAGCCATATGTTACTTAACATAATGCTCATTTTAGTGGACAACACACATATTGATTCAAAAGCAACCACGTTCCAAAGCTATAAAAATCTTCCAGTCCTGTCCCTTCTACTTAATGCTTCTATCCCTGGATAGTTAAAATTTCTTATTACTACTTCCATTCTGGCCTCTTTATAAATCTTTTCATGTGTGCAAGTCATTTGATAGTCCACTTGCTCATTTTTGTTTGGTGGTCTACAACATACAGTATTCTGATAGCTAGTTTACTAAAATACATCCCAACAAGTCCAACGTCGAGTCCTAATGGCTATCATTAAGGCTATTAAGAGCTATCACTAGGCTTTTCTCTATCTTCTATTATTCTAATAATAAATCCTTCAGGTATAGAGTTCCTACTCTACATTGCTTCATATACCTTTGAAGTAGGTTTTGGTAAGGGTGATTACAGCAAGGACCTTCCAAATCCTGTTTTCCATTCATTTTAGTCAAAATATATTACCCATGTACCTCACCTGGTATCAAGAAAAAAAGATTTATAGTAAATGATTTATATAGTAAATGTTATATATATATACATATATATGTTTTATATATATAAATATATCTAAAACTCTATTCCTTAAGAAAAACATTATAGCCTTCCCCAAAATTCTTGAAACTAATTTAAGATATGTATAATTTAAGATATGTACAGCAATATGTACATAAATTCAAAGCTTAAAATTGAACAGTGTTCCCAGTGATACCACTCTAGCCATGTCATTGCCCTTCATGTTTGTATTATGGCAATAACTATGTAATCAAGCAGCATAACTATAGGCTTTTTCTGGTGTAATCTGTCAAGAAAATTATTGGTTGAACAATATTTCTATAAAAAGATTAATGATTTTCTATAAATCACTATTTATACTAAGCCATTATCTTATGAAAACCTTACCAAATGTCTCAATAAGTTTGTATTCCCTTACCTTGTTTTTGTTTGTTTGTTTGTTTGTTTGTTACTTTGCCAAGATCTAGCCTATGATATGTATACAAACTTTTCCCCCACTAATACATAGCTTCTGCTTTGGTCATATCAGCCTCCACACTCTATGACCTCATGACCCACACTCTATAACTCTATTACATTCCTTTGTATTCTATTAATTGAGTCTTTGCTTCCTGTGACTTCCCACTGCAGACAAGGATGTCTCTCTTCCCTTAGAATATCACCCACACTGCAAAGCCTGCTTCAGCTCCCACTTTCTCTATGAACACTATTTTCCAACATGCAGGAAAGCTGAAAGTGTAATACCCATATATCACCATCTAGCAATTAAGTTTGCTCTATTTGTTTTATTACAGATATATCCATCTGCCCATCCATTTATTGATCCATTAATCCATCTTATTTTTTGATGTATTTCAAAGTAAGTTTCAGACATCAGTTCACTTAATCCCTAAAAGCATCAGTAATATATGTATATCATTAACTAGAGTTCAATATTTGTTTTTGGTTCTTTTTGTTAGGTAAAAGTTACATACAATAATACACATAAATGGTCATTGTATCATTTGATGAATTTTGACAAATGCATATGGCTGTGTAACCCAAAGTCCTATCAAGATATAGAACATCACCATCCCTTGAGGAAGTTCCCTCACAGCCATTCACAGTCCATCCCCATTTCCAGCTTGGCACATGCAAACAATGTTCTGATGATTTCTACCATAGTTTCACTTTTGTTTTTAGAATCATATGTAGATATGATCATATATTTGATATTCTGTGTAAATCTTATTTCATTCTACATAATGTAATCTGTGTTTCTGTGTGTATAGTTTCTTTTTATTATTGACTATTATTGTTTTATTTAAACATTTTCTATCGATGACTACCTTGAGCTCTTTCCAGGGTTTGGCTTCTAGAAATAAACAACTTTCTTGTACAAATGTTTTTGTTGACATATGTTTTTATTTCTCCTAGATAAATACCTAGAGTTAGAATTCTTGAGTAATGGGGGACGTATATATTTATGGTCTTGTTTTCATTTTTCACTTGTTTTGGTGATGTATTGTGATTTCTTTTTTTATTTCACTTTTGTGTGTGTGCACATGTAACTTTTTAAAATCATGGTAAAACATACAAAACATACAGAACACCATTTTTATGTGTACAAGTAAGTGACACTAAGTGCATTCACAATGTTGTACAACCATTAACACTGTCCATTTCTATAACTTTTTTCATCAACCCAAGCAGAAACTTCAAGCCCATTAGACAATATTCTCCATCTCCTCTTTCCTACCCTAGCACCAGGTAAACGTTATTCTATTCTCTGTCTTTAGGAATTTGCCTATCTTAGTTATCTCATATAGGTGGGGTTATACAATATTTGTATGTATGTCTAGTTTGTTTCACTTAGCATAATGTTTTCAAGGTCTATCTATTATGTCTAGTTTTGTAAGAAACTACCAGATTTTCCTCCAAAGTGTTCATACCACTTTATGCCCCCACTACCGATGGATGAGATTTCTGGTTGTTTCATATTCTTGCCAACATTTTGTGTTGCCAGTTATCTTGATTTTTAGCCATTCTGGCTACTTAAACCCAGTTTGATTATATGCTTTTCAGAACTCCTTTTACTTTGATATTCTTCACCATATAATCTAGAATGTAATTGTTTTCTAAACATTCTTTGAATATGAATTCCTTTCCTCAATTAACTTTAAAGTCCTTGAGAACAGGGACAGCCTTATACTACTTTATTTACCTTGTGGTACCAAACACTGGATTATGTTCATATTAATTGTCTTATGTTTTTTAATTGACCATTTGAAAGCACACTGAATTCAAATTGAGACAGACAGGGATTTAACTTAATATGCTAATTACTGTTCTGTCAGCAGATTTTCTTATTACACATTGAGGTTTCAAATTTCAAGTTGTCTTTGCTTCATTCTTGAACGTTCTTTAATGACTCAAAAATATATTAAGAAATAAAATGTCAATTATATCTAAAATTGTAAGCTGAGAAACATCTATGATTGCGAAAGGAATATTAATCCATCCATAGATCATATTTGTATACTGGTTAAATTCTTCCATGAATAGACATTCAGAAAGAATAATTAGTTGGGGAAAAAATGGAGAGAGAAGAAAAAAGAAACAGAAACAAGAAAACCAGTATATTTATTGTTTCTTTCTAGGAAAATAACTCATTATTTGACAAATTGACACTTTTAAATTTAAATAAAAAATACAAGATAGAGTATAGCTCATTAATGCATATTATTTTGTGTTTATGAATACTTGTTATATATTGAAATTAAATATTTAAACAAATAATCCTATTTTTCAATACCATGTATCACCTACTGCTATGGACTGAATTGTATCCCTTCAAAAATCCATATATTGTGGGTGCCTGGGTGGCTCAGTGGGTTAAGCCTCTGCCTTCGGCTCAGGTCAGGATCTCAGGGTCCTGGGATCCAGGCCCACATTGGGCTCTCTGCTCAGCAGGGAGCCTGCTCCCTCATCTCTCTGTGCCTGCCTCTCTGCCTACTTGTGATCTCTCTCTCTGTCAAATAAAAAAATAAAATCTTAAAAAAAAATCCATATATCGAAGCCCTAACACTCAATTTGATGGTATTTAGATATACCAAAGTATATACTTTAGATATACTAAAGACCATTTAGGGGACTTTGGGAGATAATTAAATTTAGATGTGGTCATGAGGGTGGAATCCTCATAATGGGCTTAGTATTTTTATAAGAGATACAAGAGGGTTTGTTCTCCATTGGCACATGCCCCACATGCCATTATGTGAGGATACAGGGAAGGCAGCCATCTACAAGCTAAGAAGAGTCCTGACCAGAAACTGATATTCTGGTCCCTTGCTCTTGACTTCCAGCCTTCAGAACTAAGAAAATAAATTTATTTTGGTTAAGTCAGCAAGTCTATAGTATTTTGTTAAGGAGACCTGAGTTGAATGAGATACCACCATTCGTTTAACAAAAGTTCCACCCTCCACAAAAAGGTACTCTTTCTCAGAAACAAACAAATAAGCAAACAAACACAAAATAAGTTAAGTGTTTTCAACTGAAAAGTCCTGATTGGCACATAGTACACTCTCAATAAATGTGTTTTGAACTGAATTGAGGTCAATTCACATCTTCTGTAATATTACTCTGGAGCTGGTCTGCTTAACATATTGGCAAAGGCAATCAGCTTACATGTTTTATGATTTCAGGGGACTCATGGTCCCCTTTACAAAACAACTACCTATCTTAATACAGCCACTTACCATTAGGTTATCAATTCCTTCTTAAGTAATCATTAGCCCCTGATTAAATACAAACACAGTTTTGAAGTTTTATTGAAACAATGTCAATGGCAAATACTTTAATAACAAAAAATAGTGAATATAATTACCCTCCAGGGTCTGAAGAAAATAAATACAAGACAGGTAGAATATGGACATTTGTATTTCTCTGGATGGGTGAGGGAGGTAAAGTAGATGGAAGAAATTACATAGAACAGTGGTGGGAAAGTGGTTAACATTTAAACATTGAGAGAATTTGTATGACATTCTGGCTTTTAGTTTCTCTTGGGAAAAAAAAAGTTTTAGAAGCACTGGGCTAGCCTTCTTGCATGACAATAACCATCTGAAGCTATGTGGTAGCTGCCATTTTAAAAATGACATTTCCTCTATTTTTTAAAAGATTTCATTTATCTATTTGACAGAAAGAGAGATCACAAGTAGGCAGAGAGGCAGGCAGAGAAAGAGGAGGAAGCAGGCTCCCTGCCGAGCAGAGAGCTGGATGCAGGCATTGATCCCAGGACCCTGAGATCATGACCTGAGCCAAAGGCAGAGGCTTTAACCCACTGAGCCACCCAGGCACCCTCTATTTTTTTTACTATAATCCCAACTTGGTCTCTTAGACCAGGTGTAACTTCATTATGGTATTTGCCAAGCCCCTATCAGCTTTTCAGTTTGCCACCCCTGCCCTAAGGTCGAGGAGTATAGAGTTAAATAGGGCAAGGCCTGGGGGACACAGGATCTCTAGGCAGTTAAGAATGGGAGAGATAGGGATGCCTGGGTGGCTCAGTTGTTAAGTGTCTGCCTTCAGCTCAGGTCATCATCTCAGAGTCCTGGGATGGAGCCCCACTTTGGTCTCCCTGCTTGGCAAGAAGCCTGCTTCTCCCTCTCCTAGTCCTCTGCTTGTATTATTCTCTCTCTCTCTCTCTCTCTCTCTCTCTCTCTCTCTCTCTCTCTCTGTGTGTGAAATAAATACATAAAATCTTTAAAAAAAAAGAATGAAGGAGATATTGAACACAAGTGTCCTAGCACCTGCAAAGGCCCATCAGATAGTAGACACTCATTAGAACATTGAAATGCAGTAATGACTCAGAAGGTATACAACTTTCTTTCTCTTTTAGAGAGAAAGAGAAGGAGGCGGGTAGGGACAGCAAGAAGGGGAAAAAAAGAATCTCCCAGTGTGGACCCTGACACGGAGCTCAATCTTAACAATCTGAGATCATGACCTGAGCTGATATCAAGAGTTGGCCGCTTAACCAACTGAGTTACCCAGGTGCCCCAATGTTCACTGATGTTTATGACATGTCTTATCTCAACTCACACTCATCTGCTAAGATAATGTTGACTAAAATTGAAAGACTATAGAATGCAAATTTTTTTAAAAGATTTTATTTAGTTATATGACATTAAAAGACACAGCAAGAGAGGGAATACAAGCAAGGGCAGTGGGAGAGGGAGAAGCAGGTTTCCTACTGTGTGCAGAGTCTGATGCTGGGCTTGATCCTAGGACCGTGGGATCATGACCTGAGTCGAAGGCAGATGCCTAAAAACTGAGCCACCCAGGCATCTGCAAAATTTTTTGAACATAGATTTCCTAATGTGTCTTCCTTATTTTCTCTTTAGTCAAATTCTTTCATCTAGATTTTTGTTCTTAAAGTATGAAAGGTGTGCCTGTGGGTAGGTAGGGTCAGACATGAGGCTTAATTAGATTCATAGTGTTTCAAAACATAATGTTTGTGACACAATTTACATATAACTACAGAAATAGGATCACACTTTTGTAAGTAGTCTTCAGGGTATAAACTCCCCCATTGTCACAGCTGCTGATGACCTAAAGCTTTTCATTGAGACCCTCCCATTGAAATGTTAGGCAACACTTTCAAATCACTATTGTTAACAGATCCTGTCTGTTCACTGGGAAAAGGAACTTGGAAATAGGAGGGACCATATTTTCATTTTCCCTGGTTTATTTTTTCTATATGGTTGGATACCAGAGAGAAGGCAATGAGCAAAGAGTAAATATGTGAGCAAATACCTAACCACATCACAGAAGCTTCATGAGATCAGCAGACTTGTCTGTCCTGTTCCTGCTCTAATGCCTGCACTCAGAACTGTGTAAAGCACAGAACAGGTACTCACCACACATTTGTTGAGTGAGTAAACTACATAAAGGAGTGATTAGAATTGAAGCACTTAGTACACAAAGGTGCTGTGAAGAGACATGAAACAAGTTTTTGTCAAGAAGGCAAATGAGTGGATTAGCTTGTCTGAGGCAGGGGAATTGTGGCTGAGATATATGAAGTAAGACATTTGAAAGTAATGAGTTATATATAGGAAGACCATATGCTTTATTACCACAACCTGGACATTTTGAAGATTGAAAGAGGACACTTTGATATGTATAAATTTACACTGCCCTCCAAAATCTGGGGATATATGGTTATTCTCTTTATATAACACTAAGTAAACTGAGTAAGAAGTTGACCTATTGAAATTAAAGTTTTTAAAAAAGATTTTATTTATTTATTTGACAGAGAGAAACACAGCTAGAGAGGGAACACAAGCAGGGGGAGTGAGAGAGGGAGAAGCAGGCTTCCTCCAGGATCATGACCTGACCCGAAGGCTGCCGCTTAACCAACTGAGCCACCCAGGTGCCTCAAAAATAAAGTTTAAGAAAGATTATTTTAGTTTTCACAATATGTACAGACTTTACGTTTAAAAGAGCTAGGGAGACAGAGAGAGACTAGAAGATGGAATGCCTGCTAGAATTGTAATAGTTATAAACTAGGAATGATAGTTTTAAAAGTAGAGAAAAAGAGGTAGATCTGAAAGAGATTATGAAAAATCAAGCAGAAATGATTAACCAAGGAATATAAATGTTCAGTTATAAAACAGCCTGCAGTGTTATTTCCAAAATATATGAAATGCAAGCTCTGATAAATTCTGCATTCAATTGAAGTTTCCTCCACACCTTCTAGTTCTGTAATATTGGAATACTTACTCAACCACTCTGACCCTCATTTACATAATGTACATAAAAGTAATTCATCCAATTTTAGTACATGTGCTGCTGAAGCACACATGGTAAGTTATCCAAATAAGTCTTTTCATATTTTCAAACCATATTGAAAATTCAAATTTGGTTCCTTAGATCTAGATTTTTTTTCATTGTGTTTAGCTAGGAAAGTTCTTAAGCAAAATAACATTCTCAAACTTACTGAAAGTGCCATAAAACAAAACAAAAAATAAGTATAACTACAAAATCAGGATTTTAAAAAATCTTTCATGAATAAATAGTAAGAATTCAATATATGCCTGGAGTTTGTTTTTAAGGTATACTTCTACCAATTACATCTTGCATCTTACCTATATCAGAAAACACTTTTGCTGAAAGCCATAGCAAAAAATGGTTATATTTGGAAGATGTAGAGTTCCTCTTGGTAATTTTTGACTTTCATGAAGAAAATTATTGTAAAATTCTTTGAGCAGGAGAAATTGAGTTCTACCAGATAACTTAATTGCCCCTTTCCTCCAACTCTGAGAATTCTTCTCCCTTTCTTTCATAGCAAACTGCTGTTGACCTTACAATCTTTGGCTAACTCTCATCTGTGTGAATGCTGCCTTGTCCAAAAGGTTCTGACCACTAGGATTTTCTACACTATTTCTCATATCCAGAGCCCTCGTTTTAACTGCAATTCAGTTGACAGGTCAAAGCTCTATCCACTTCCCTTTTTACAGAAATAGATATTTTGCCAAAACTTCAGAAAAAAAGACACAATTTTCTGATCTCTCCCTCTTACTTTTGTGTGCATACATTTAACTTAAGGGAGAATTCACTTTATAATTCACTATAATTCATTATAATTCACATAATATAGTGAATTCACAAGAGAATTCACTATATAATTCTCTTCAGTGAATCTTTATCCACAATAACTGCAGCTCAACATCACAATGGCTCTAGATATAAGTGAAAAGAGTAATGGAAATTCTTGATAGCACCTAAATGTCGTGAGACTCATATCTCCCACTATAGAATTTAAACCACTTCTGGATTGTTGAAATTATTGAATGCATACTTACAGTCATTTTTATAATAAAAAGCCTTATTATCCTTATTACAAGCTAAAGAAATGCTTTAAATCTTGAATTCTGAAGTAATGTCTCCTGTCCTAAAAGCAATGAAGCTTTTCAAGAGAGAGAGGAAAAAAAGTGCATTCTGAAAAGATAGTTCATATTTTAGAATTTTGTTGCAATTCTGGTTCATCTATTTTTACTAAATGTAATATATGTAAATTAAGTGATTATGTAAGATAGAACACTGTTTTCATAAAGTAAGAAATTATTTTATACCTTAAAAGATATAGGAGTATAAACCAGTAAGGTAGTTCTGCATGTGTTTGATGGCTCTGAAATGACATGTTTGATCTTCTATTACAGATCAACAGACTATACTGTCCTGGCCCACCAGACTCAGACTGTGGAATAGTTGACTTCTCATTAAGGAGTACTGTGATACAGAGTACATTCATAGCCCGTAATAAAGTGCATTTAAAACTTCATGTATAGAAACAAACTTCCATTGTGAAAACAATATCATGGAAATATTTTTATCCTTTGTAACACTGTTGGAGAGAGGCAAGAATTTTCTGGCTAAGCCCTGACAAATGAATTTATCATTTGACCATATGGGATAGTGTATGCACACATGTCTAGATAGTCAAATTCATTCAAATTGGTCCACACAGACTAATTTATCAGTTCTTTGGAGGAAGAGCCCAAGCTGAGTTAAATAAAATGTTAAATTAAAAGCAGTTTAATTACATTAGGAGAGAAGTAGAGAGAACTTGGCCACAACTCTTAACAGAATTATGTAATGGCTTTAGTGAGCAAATAATCATTTATGATTAGAGAAGTCATTGTATACAAATGCTTCAGCAAAAGTAGGGATCATTTTAATATTCTCACTTAGTCTAATTTATCTGTTTTTGAGCATTTTGTGTGTGTGTGTCCATAATACAGATGTATATTTAGGTCAAATGGGTGGAGATTATTACAGATTGCAAACTAAGGAAGCTTGGGTTAATGAGGTTTTGCTGTCTATGCATGCATAATGGACATAGGCAGTAAAGAATGAAGTATGCCACCTGTAGCTCAGATTTTAACTCATTCTGGTTTCCTCACTGCAAGTGTCATAAATTCTATCTGTGATATGAGAGCCAACCTACTTCTCTCTGTTTCTGGCATTGTCCTTTGCAATTAAAAAAAAATGTGAATAGTTTACCTGAGAATCTGTATATATGTAAAGCAAGATTTGCCTGGTTATAAATTTCAATCTTGGGATAATCTTCTACTGTAATTATTTCTTTATTGAACATCAATAACTCAGAAGAAGGAGTATAAATTATATTCATGATTCTTTCACAACAAACTTAAAGTCTTTAAGTGAAATGACGCAGAAAAAGCCCATGACTAGGGAGGCAAACATAGATGAAACCTGTTTGAAAGGGAAATAGATAAACTAGTGAGAGACCAAAATAAAATTTAATGGATTCGGAGGATTCTGGGAAGATGGCAGAGTAGGAAGCCCTAGGAATCTATCTCTCCACCTAGACAATAACTGCACTGATAGGATCTATCTGATGCAACCATTCGGAATTCTGGAGTCTGTTGAAGGGCTTTAACTTTTAGGGGAAGGCTTAGATGGTAAATTGTGGCTAATTTTAGTTTGTAACTCAGCAACCACTACCCCTCTCCCAACCTCTGCCTCCCCCCATGAAAGACAACAGTGTATGTGTTCCTAGAGGAACTTACACAAAGGTTGTGGGAACCAGGGTGGGAAATAAGGACTTATACTTCAGATATATGGGGTTTATATTCTAGTCACTGATTACTGACTCAAATGATGAAGATGCAGATATAGAGGTGGCAGACATTGTTACACCACCACCCACAGCATTACAAACATCTCCCCTTCTAAATAAAGTGAATTCTATGGAATGCAAAGGATCAGAAACTTTTTCTTCCCTTCACTGTTCTGTTTTTCCCACTTTGGGAACTAGATATTAAAGAATAAGGTGTTCAAAAGGCAACTATACATATAGAAGAATCTATATGTGTATGCCCAGGGAAATTTACAAAATCAGAAAATACCTGAGGAGATCTTAAGTTTCCACATCAGGCTGATCTTCAATATGAAAACATATGATAACAGTAAAACAAAACAAAACAAAAATCCCAAACCCCAGGTACAAAAACCTAATTTCCAGAGTTACCGTGTATTTATTTTCAAATGTATAGTTTTTTAATAACAAAACAAAATCACAGAACATGGGGTGCCTGGGTGGCTCAGTTGGTTAAGCGACTGCTTTCAGCTCAGGTCATGATCCTGGAATCCTCAGCTAGAAGCCTGCTTCTCCCTCTCTGACTCCCCCTGCTTGTGTTCCCTTGCTAGCTGTGTTTCTCTCTGTCAAACAAATAAATAAAATCTTTAAAAAAATCACAGAACATAAAAAGAAAAAGGAAAGTATGGCTTACTCAAAGGCTATATTTAAAAATACATTAAAAAAATGTCCTCGGAAAGAATAAGATGGAAGACCTACTACACATATTTTTAAAAATAGTCTTAAAAGATATTCAAAGAACTAAAGGAAGACATTGAGAAAGTCAAGAAAATGATGTATGAATGGAATGAAAAATATCAATAAATAGAGAAAAGTTAAGAAACCAAAGAGCAATTCTAAAACTGAAAAAAATATAATAACTAAAATGAAGGTTCACTAGAGAAATTCAAAGTCAGATTTCAACAAGCCCAAGAAAGAATCAACAAACATTAAGATAATAAAACTGGAATTATAACTTTTAAGGAACAGAACAAAAATTCAAGAAAAGTGAACTGAGCTTAAGGGATCATGGGACACCATCAAGTGCATCAAGATATGATTGTGTGAGTCCCAAGAGAACAGAGAAAGGGGTACAGAAAGTATTCTAAGACATAATGGTTAAAATTTTCCCAAATTTGATTAAAACATGAATGTAAACATCCAAAGAAGTTTAACAAACTTGAAGATGAACTCTGAGAAACTCACATTGGGGCACATTATAATAAAACTGTTCAAAGACAAAGTATATTTAATTCAGCAAGAGAAAAGCAACTCATCGTATACAAGGGATATTCACTAAGATTATCAGCAGCTTTTTTTATCAGAGACATTGGAGGCCAGAAGGTAGTACTAAATGAAAAACAAACTGTCAAACAAGAATCTTTTAACTAGCAAAACTGTCTTTCAAAAGTGAGAAATGAATTAAGATATTCCCAGATAAACAAAAACTGAGGGAGTTCATTACCACTAGATTTCCCTGTGAGAAATGCTAAATGGAGTGCTGCACTTTGAAATGAAAAGACACTAAATAGTGCATTGAAGCCTTATGAAAAAGTAAAGTTCTCAATAAGGATAAATTTTACATGGGCAACTATACAAGTTAGTATTATAAAAAATATTTGTAATGTTATCTTTTCTACATAATTAATTACTAACACATTACAAAAAACAATGAGTAGTTTCTGTTCTTGGACACACAATGTATAAAGATGTAAATTTGTGTCACTCATAATAACTGAGTGATTAGTAACTGAAAGAGGTAGGGAAAGAGTTATAAAGAAGAAACTTGTATGTTTTTGAAGCTGAGTTAGTGTAAATTCAAATTAGAGTATTATAACATTAGGTTCTTCAATGCAATTCCTGAGGGAACTACAGAGAAAATAGTTACAGAATAAATATAAAAGGAAATGAGAATAAAATTAAATGTTTAACTAGAAAATCAGCTAGACAGAAAAGGAGACAATAATGTAGGATGAGGGAAAAAAATAATGTAGGATGAGAGACAGAAAAATTATAAAACATATAGAAAACACCAAAATGACTGAAATAACTCCCCCTTACCTGTAATAACTTTTTTTTACATTCTACTCCCAGTATAGTTAATATGCAGTGTCAAATTAGTTTCAGGTGTACAATATACTACTTCAAGAATTCTATGTATTTCTCAGCGTTTATCAAGAGAAGTGGAATCTTAATCCCCTTCACTTACTTCACCCACCACCCCCACCTACCTCCCTTCTGATAACTATCTGTTTAAGGCTCTGTTTTCTGGTTTGTCAATTTTTTTCCTTTGTTCGTTTCATATAAAAAATTCCACATATGAGTTAAGTTACACAGTATTTGTCTTTCTCTGACTGACGTTTTACTTAACATTATATTCTCTGGATCCATCCATTTTGTTGTAAACGGTAAGGTTTCATTATTTTTAATGGCTGAATAATATTGCATTGTGTGGGTGTGTGTGTGGGTGTGTGTATACATATACACATTTTTATTCATTCATCTATTGGTGGACAATTGCTCTGTTTCAAAAATTAGACTATTATAAATAATGTTGCAATAAACCTAGGTGTACATATACATTTTTGAATTGGTGGTGTCATGTTCTTTGGGTAAATACATAGTACAGTGATTACTGGATCATAGTATAGTTCCGTTATTAAGTTTTTAAGGAAGCTCTATACTGCTTTCTACAGTGGCTGCACCAGTTTGCATTCCCACCAATAGTGCATGAGGGTTCCTTTTTCTCCACATCCTCATCAACACTTCTCATTACTTGTGCTTTTTTTTTTTTACTTTAAATTTATTTTATTTTTTCAGTGTTCCAAGATTCATTGCCCATGCCCCACACCCAGTGTTCCATGCAATAGGTGCCCTCAGTACCTACCACCAAGCTCTCCCATCCCCCCACTCCCTCCCTCCAAGTCCCTCAGTTTGTTTCTGGGTCCAAAGTCTCTAATGTTTCATTTCTCTCCCTAAATTACCTGACTTCCCATTTCCTTTCCTTCTCCCACTGTCCTCCAGGTTACCCCTCATGCACCACAAGTAAGTGAAACCATGTGATACTTGACTTTTTCTACTTGGCTTATTTCACTCAGCATAATCTCTTCCAATCCAGTCCATGTTGCTACAAAAGTTGGATATTCATCCTTTCTGATGGAGGCGTAGTACTCCATTGTGTATATATACCACATCTTCTTTATCCATTCATCTGTTGAAGGGCACCTTGGCTCTTTCCACAGTTTGGCTATTCTGGCCATTGCTGCAATGAACATTGGGGTACATACGGCCCTTCTTTTCACTACATCTGTATCTTTGGAGTAAATGCCCAGTAGTGCAATTGCAGGGTCATAGGGTAGCTCTATTTTTAATTTTTTAAGGAATCTCCACACTGTTTTCCAAAGCTGTTGCACCAACTTGCATTCCCATGAACAGTGTAAGAGGGTTCCCCTTTCTCCGCAGCCTCTCCAACACTTGTTGTTTCCTGACTTGTTAATTTTGGCTCTTCTGACTGGTGTAAGGTGGTATCTCAGTGTGGTTTTGATTTGAATTTCCCTGATCAAAATAAAAAGCGTCTGCATAGCAAAGGAAACAGTCAACAAAACAATGTGGCAACCCATGAAATGGGAGAGGATATTTGCAAATGACACTGCAGACAATGGCTGATATCCAAGATCTATAAAGAACTCCTCAAACTCAACATCCAGAAAGAAGATGATCACATCAAAAAAATGGGCAGGAGACATGAAGAGGCACTTCTATATAAAAAATATACAAATGGCTAACAGACACATGAAAAAATGTTCATCGTCACTAGCTATCAGGGAAATTCAAATAAAAACTACTTGTGCTTTTTATTCTATCAATTCTGATATGTGTGAGGTGATATCTTATTGTAGTTTTGATTTGTATTCCCCTAGTGATTAGTGATGATGAGCATTTTTTCCTGTGTTTGTCTCCATGTCTTCTATGGAGAAGTATAAGTTAATGACTTCTGCCTAGTTTTTAATTGGATTATTTTGGGGAATTATGGAGATTTATAATTTCTTTATATATTTTTAGTACTAATCCTTTCTCAGAAATGCCATTTGCAAATATCTTCTCCCCTTGAGTAGGCTGCCTTTCAGTTTTGTTGATTGTTTCCTTTTCTGTCCAGAGGCTTTTTGTTTTGATCAAGTCCAAATAGTTAATTTTAGTTTTTGTTTCCCTTGCCTCAAGAGACATATCTAGAAAAATGTTAGAGAAATTACTGTCTATGCATTCTTCTAGGATTCTTATGATTCAAGGTCTCATATTTAGGACCTTAATCCATTTTGAGGTGAGTGAGTGTGTGTTTGTGTGTGTGTGTGTGTGTGTGTGTGTGTGTGTGTGTGATATAAGAATATGATCCAGGCTCACTCTTTGCATGTAGCAATCCAGTTACTGCAACACAATTTGTTAGAGACCATCTTTTCCCCAATGCATATCCTTGCTTCCTTGTCAAAGATTAATTGGTCATATAATTGTGGGTTTATTTCTTGGGTCTCTACTTTGTTCCATTAATCCATGTGTCTGTTCTTGTGCCAGTTGCAAAATATCTTGCTCATCACAGCTTTGTAATATAAATTGAAGTTTAGAATTGTGATGCTTCCAGCTTTGCTCCCCCCCCCCAGATTATTTTGGCTATTCAAGGTCTTCTGTGGTTGCATACAAATTTAAGAATTGTTTGTACTAGCTCTGTGAAAAGTGCTTCTTGTATTTTGGTAGGGATTGCATTAAGTGTGTAGATTGCTTTGGGCAGCATAGGCATCCTAACAATATTTTCCCTTCTAATCCATGAACATGGAATGTCTTCCCTTTCTTCCATCTTCAGTGTCTTTCATCAGAATTTTTATAGTTTTCAGAGTACAGTCCTTCACCTCTTCAGTTAAATTTATTCCTAAGTGTCTTATTATTTTTGCTCCAATTGTAAATGAGATTGTTTTAATTTCACTTTCTGCTACTTTTTTAAATTTTTTTTATTTTTTTTTATTGTTACTAAAATTTTTTTCCAGTGTTCCAAGATTCATTCCCCATTCCCCACACCCAGTGCTCCATGCTTTAGGTGTCCTCAGTACCCACCACCAGGCTCTCCCATCCCTCCACCTCCCTCCAAGTCCCTCAGTTTGTTTCTGTGTCCAAAGTCTCTGTTGTTTCGTTTCCCTCCCTAGATTACCCTAGTTCCCATTTACTTTCCTTCTCCCACTGGTTACCCCTCATGCACCGCAAGTAAGTGAAACCATGTGATACTTGACTTTCTCTTCTTGGCTTATTTCACTCAGCATAATCTCTTCCAGTCCAGTCCATTTTGCTACAAAAGTTGGATATTCATCCTTTCTGATGGAGGCATAGTATTCCATTGTATTACCCCAAAGATACAGATGTAGTGAAAAGAAGGGCCATATGTACCCCAATGTTCATTGCAGCAATGGCCACAATCGCCAAACTGTGGAAAGAGCCAAGGTGCCTATCAACAGCAACTTCTTTCAAGACACATCTCCAAAGAAAAGACTAATAAACAAGAGCAAAAATGAAATTTAGGGACTTCATCAAAATAAAAACTTCTGCACAACAAATTCATTTTATGAGCCCAGTACTACTTTTATACCAAAACCAGATAAAGACACTATAAAAAAGAGAACTATACGCCAATATATCTAATGAACATACATGGAAAAAAAAATCAACAAACCAAATCTAAAAATACATTCAAAAAATCATTCAGTACCATCAAATAGAATTTATTCCTGGAATACAAGATGGTTCAATATCCAAAATCAATCAATATGATACATAACATCAATAAAAGAAAGGATAAAGATCATATCATTCCAATGGATGCAGGAAAAAAAAAAACATTTAAAAGAATACAATATGTGGGTGTCTGGGTGGCTCAGTGGGTTAAAGCCTCTGCCTTCAGCTCAGGTCATGATCTCAGGATCCTGGGATCAAGGCCCGTGTCCGGCTCTCTGCTCAGCAGTGAACCTGTTTCCTCCGCTCTCTCTGCCTGCCTCTCTGCATACTTGTGATCGCTTTCTCTCAGTCAAATAAATAAATAATTAAAAAAATACAATATGTGATCATGACAAAAATCCTCAGCAAAGTAGGTTTAAAAGAAATAAACCCTAACATAAAAGCCTTATTTGAAAAATACACAGCTAACATCATACTCAATGATGAAAAACAGAGCTTTTCTCCTGGGGTCAGGAGGAAGAACTCAGAGATACCTGTTCTTACCACTTTTTAACCAACATAGTACTGGAAGTCTTAACCACAGTAATCAGGAAACACAAAGAAATAAAAAGACACCCAAATCAGTAAGGAATAAGTAAAACTGTCACTGCTTACAGATGGCATGATACTGATAGAAAACTTTAAACAACCCACCAAAAAGACTACTAGAACAGATAAATAAATTCAATAAAGTCACAGGGTACAAAATCAATTTTCAGAAATCTATAATATTTCTATACATGAATTAAAAAGTAGCAGACTTCTCTTGCTCCTTTCTGATGAAGTCATAGTATTTCATTGTATATATGTACCACATCTTCTTTATCAATTCATCTGTTGATGGGCACCTTGGCTCTATTTTTTTTTGTTTTGATTTGTTTTTGCTTTTTTAAAGTTTCTATATCATTTATTTCTGTTCTAATCTTTATTATTTCTTTCCTTCTGCTGGTTTGGGTTTTGTTTGTTCTTCCTTTTCTAGCTCCTTTAGGTGTACGTTTTAGTTGTTTATTTGAGTTTTTGTTTTTTGTGTTTTTTTCTCCTTAAGGTAAGTCTGTATTATTATAAATTTCCCTCTTAACAACTTCTTTCAGTAGATCCCAAAGATTTTGGACTGTTGTATTTTAATTTTCATTTTTTCTATGTATTTTTTATTTCCTCTTTGATTTCTTGATTGACCAATTCATTGTTTAGTAGCATGTGATTTAACCTCCATGTATTTGTGTGCTTTCCAGATTTCTTCTTGTGGTTGATTTCTAGCTTCATAGCATTGTGGTCAGAAAAGATGCACACTATGGCTTCAACTGTCTTTTTAATTTTTGAGACTTGTTTTGTGGGTTAATATGTGATCTATTTTGGAGACTGTTCCATGTGTCCTTGAAGAGAATGTTCATTCTATTGTTTTAGTATGGAATGTTTTGAATATATCTGTTGAATACATCTGGTCCAGTATGTCATTCAAAGTTACTGTTTCCTTTTAGGATTATCTGTCAGTAGATGTTATTAACTTCTTTATATATAATTTTCATGCTACTCTATTAGATGCATAAATATTTGCAAATGTCATATCTTCTTTTGGATTGTTCTATTTATGATTATGAAATGTCCTTCTTTGTCCCTGGTTATAGTCTTTGTTTTAACATCTATTTTGTCTAATATAAGTATTGCTACCCCAGCTTATTTTTTTAAGATTTTATTTATTTATTTGTCAGAAAGAGAAAGACAGGGAGAGAGATAGAGTGCACAAGCAGGGGGAGTGACAGAGGGAGAAGCAGACTCCCCACCAATCAGGCAGCCTGATGCAGGACTCAATCCCAGGATCCCAGGATCATGACCAGAGCTGAAGGCAGATGCTTAACCAACTGAGCCACCGGGTGTCCCTCCTAGCTTAGTTTTCACATCTACTTGCATGATATATTCTTCTCCATCCTTTCACTTCCAATCTACATGTCTTTCAGGCCTGAAATGATCTCTTCTAGGCAGCATGTGAATAGGTCTTGTTTTTGCTTTGTTTTGTTTTGTTTTTTAATTCATTTCATCACCCTATGTTTTTCACTTAGAAAATTTAGTGCATTTATTTTCAAAGTAATTATTGCTAAATATGCATTTATTGCCATTTTGTTACTTGTTCTATGGTTATTTTGTGGTTCTTCCCTATTCCTCTTTTCCCTTTCTCTTTTATCTCATTATAAGGTAGCTTTCTCTGGTGGTATGCTTGTATTCCTTTCTCTTCATTTTTTGAATATCTACTAATGGGTTTTGATTTATGGGTACCATTATGTTTGTATATAATATCCTCTGCATATAGCTCTCTATATTATGTTGATGGTTGCTTAAGTTAGAACCCACTTTTTACTTGTCTCCCCTTCACATGTTAGGTATATGGTGTCATAATTTACATCATTTAAAAATTTATTTATTTATTATTATTTTTTATAGAGAGAGCAACAACCAGGAAGAACAGCTGGCAGAGGGAGATGGAGAAGGAGGCTCCATACTGAGTAAGGAGCCTAATGTGGGGCTCAATCCCAGGACTCCAGGATCATGACCTAAGTCAAAGGCAGATGCTTAACTGAATAATCCACCCAGGTACCCCTACATTATTTTATTTTGTAAGACCATTGACTGATTTTTAAAAATATACTTATTTTTGCTTCTTTTGTGATTCCTACTTTTCTAACTTGTGCTTATGCTCTTTCCTTTCCATTCAGAGAAGCATGCACTGCTGGCTGAGTAGTCTTAAATTCTTTATTTTTTTTGGCCTGGAAAACTTTTCTTTTTTTGAAATTTGTTTATTTCAGAGAGAGAGGGGGGAATGGATGGAGGGAAAGGGAGAAAGAGACTCTCAAGCAGACTTTCCACTGAACATGGAATCTGACACAGGGCTCAGTCTCATGACCCTGAGATCATGACCTGAGCCAAAACCAAGAGTTGGATGCTTAACTCACTGAGCCACCCAGATGCCCCTGGAAAATTTTTGTCTCTCCTTCTATTATGAATGATAGCCCCACTGAATATAATATTTTTGGCTGTAGATTTTTCTCTTCTAGCACTTTGAATGTATTATGCCACTGTCTTCTGTTTTTCAACATTTCAGTTATAAAATCAATTCATAGACTTTCCTGTTTTACCTTGTATGCAACTTGTTTTTACTTTTTTCTTGCCGCTTTCAAACTTCTCTCTTTATTACTATTTTTTTGCCATTTTAATTACTATGGGTATTGGTGTGGAATTCCTGGGACAATTTTTTGGGGAGTCTCTGTGTCTCCTAAATCTGGGTTTCCTTTCTCTTCTCTAGATTCAGCAATTTTTCAACTATTATTTCATTAAATAAAATTTCTCTCCCCTTTTATCTCTTCTCTCCTTCTGGAATTCCTATAATGTACATATTATTATGCTTCATTGAATCACTAAGTTCCCTAAATCTATTCTCATTTTTCATATTTTTGTTTTACCTACTCACTTTAATTATCTTTGATTACTCTGTCCTTTAGGTAGGTAATTCATTCTTCTGCTTCCTCTAGTCTAATATTTATCCTGTCCAATGTATTTTTAATTTCATTTATTGTATTCTTTATCTCTGGTTCTTTATCTGTTAAGAGTCTCACTGACATCCTTCAATCCTTTCTCATTTCCAGTGAGTGTCTTTATGATCATTACTTTAATTCTCTATCAGTCATATTATTTGTCTCCATTTTGCTTAGGTCTCTTGCTGTGGTTTTGTTCTGTTCTTTCATTTGGGGTATTTTCCTTGTCTCCTCATTTGGTCTAACTTTCTGTGTCTCTTTCTCTGTGTTAGGAAATCCACCACATTTCCTGCTCTTGAAAGCAGTTACTTTATGAAGCAGAGGTCTTATTGTGCTTTGAATTCCAGTGTCCCCTGGTCACCAGAACCTGGCTCTTCAGGTGTGTCTCTTATGTGTATTTCATGCACCTTCCTGTTGTGTCTGAGCTACTTTTTCCTTCAGTCAAGTCATCTGCCATGGCTCTCTTTATTGTGGATGGTTTTTGGTTTATGCAGTGTTAGTGACTCAGCCTGGGGCCAACTTGGTCTTGAGTTGAGACCAATCAAACATTTACCAGAGATGCAATAGCCCTAAACTTCCAGGTGAATTCCCTGTGTTGTCTCCTGAGAAACTTTCATTGGTGAACAGGGTCTGCAATCAGACCAGTCATCTGTCACCAGCCCACTGTTGGAGCCACAGACTGGTGTGTGTGGTTATCTTTTCCTTTCCCTCATGCAGGAGTCACTTTGGAATGGTGCTGGCCCTTTCAGGGCTGCCTGGTCACTGCCAAGCTATGGTATCCCTTTGATGAGTTCCATTCACAAATGTGTTGGATGGGACTGATCTACAACATGTATGGAGAAGGAACATGTGGTGTTTATAAAGTTTGCATGTCATTGCTTTGTGTGGGGGTATCTTCTGCCTCCAGGACTGAGGCTGGTTCAGTTTAAGGGGGCAGATCAGCAAAACATGTAGGGGTATGGGAGTGGAATTGTTAGCAAAGTTTGGGGACCACTGATCTTCTGCAGGAGGGACCTACTGTACTAGGACTGAAGCACACCTGACATGAGGGTACAGAGCCACTGAAAAGTGGAGGTAGAGGAGTAGTGTTAGTAAATAAGGTAGCAAGTTGGTGCCATGCTGATTCTCATCCGTGGATGAGTGTTTATGCTTGTGGACAGGGGAGGGAAATGGCATCTCCCCAATAATCTGTTCCTGGAGGAGCCTTCCAGTGATATCTGTCCCTCTAGGACATGCTCCTCTTATAGGTCCCAGGCGTATTTCAAATGGCTTCTTCTATGCCATATCTCGTTGAGCTAATTTTGTTCTGTATCATTAAGTGTGGTGACAGTTTTCTCTTGCCCTTCCATATCTCTGAAAACTGAGCTTGCTGATCTTTAAAATCCATGTTTAAAGTCCCACTGGTTGTAAGAACTCACAAAATACACCCCCTCTGTTTTTCAACCCCAAATGATTATGGTTTTTGTCTTACCCAATATAATGGTCTTTATCTCCCCTCTCTGTGCCCATAGGTACCCTCCCTCCTAGGGACAGCTCAACAGGTCCATTTTTCTCACTACTTCATCTCCATATTTCCTACCTTCTTTAATGTGGCTCTTCTCTTCATTTAGTAGTAGAGCTTGTTCTTCCAGGCTTTGTTTTTTTTTTTTTTTCCCTGCATTATATATACTGATGTGAGTGTTATCTAGTTGTGTACATCAGATGAGGTGAATTTAGTATCCTCTTTCTCCACCATCTTCCTTGACTATCTTAGTAATTACTTTAAATGTAAATGGATTAAATTCTCCAATTAAAATACAGAAAAATGATCTAATCATATATTGTCTGCAAGAGAGTAAGTTTAGATTCAAAAACAAAAATAAATTGAAAGTGAACAAATGAAAAAAATACATATCCTTTACAAACAGCAACCAAAGAAAACAGGTTGGTTATACTAATATCAAACAAAATAGACTTTAAAGTAAAAAGTTTTATAAGTGACAAAGAAGAACACAATATGTTAATAAAAGGTTAAATGCAGCAACAATGTAACAATTATAAGCATGAATGACCTAAGAACAGATATCTCAAAATATATAAAGTAAATTTGACAGAATTGATGGGAGAAATAGACAGTTCCACAATAGTCATTGAAGATTTCCATACCCCATTGTCAATAATAGAACAACTGGGGAGGGGGAGATAAGTAAGGAAAGAAAGAACTTCAACAACAAAATAAATTAATTAGATATAACAGATATTTACATATTAGTCAACCCAACAACAGAATACATATTCTCAAATGCACATGCATTCTCCAGGATAGACCATATTTGTGCCAAAATTGCATTTCAATATATTTACAAAAATAGATATCATACAAAGTATTTTCAAACACAACAGGATGAAGTTAGAAAATAATAACAGAAGGAACATTTAAAAATACACAAATATATTGAAATTAAATAGCACACTCCTAGACAACCAATGTGTAAAAAAAAATCACAAGGAAAATTAAAAAATACTTAGAGAATAATGACAAGAATAATGATAATTAAAATGAACATACCCAAACCTAAGGGATACTGAAAAGCAGTTCTAGGGGGAAATTCATATTATAAAACAAGGAAATATCTCAAATCAAACTAATTTTATGACTTAGAGATGTAGATGAAAAAGAAAAAAATTAACAAAAAACTGGCGAAAGAAAAGAAATAACATAGAGGGGAGGTAAGTGAAATAGAGAATAAGGAAACAATAGAGAATCAACAAAACCAAAAGTTATTTTTTTCAAAAAGATCAACACAAATGACAAACCTTTAGCTAAACTAAGAAAAGAGAGAGAAGATCCAAATTATTCAAAACAAAAATAAAACTGGGAATATTATTTCTGATTCTTCAAGAATTAAAAGACTATAAGAGATTACTCTGACCAACTATACCCCCAAAACTTGAATAAACTAGAAAAATAGAAAAACTTCAAGAAACATAAAACCTACTAAGACTGAATTATGAATATTTTTTTTTAAATCTGATAGATGAAGAAAGCCCTGGGACTAATAGCTTCACTGGTGAATTCTACCACACATTTAAAGAGAGAACTAATACCAAGTCTTCTCAAATACTTCTAGAAAATAGAAAAAGAGGGAATCCTTTCTACATCATTCTATAAGGCCAACGTTATCTTAATACCAAACCAGAAATATACATTACAAGAAAATGACAAATCAATATCCCTTATGAACATCGATGCAAAATTATTCAATTAAATACTAGGAAACATAATTCAGCAGCATATTGGGGAATTATACATTATGATCAAGGGTAATTTTTTCCTAGAATGTAAGGATTATGAACATATGAAAATTGAGCAATGCATTATACCACAATAACAAAATAAAGGAAAAAACATAATTATCTCAATTGATAAGAAAAAGAAATTGACAAAATCCAATGCTATGTCATGACACCAGTCCCCAACATATTAGGAATACAGAAGGAAACTGCTTCAACATAATAAAAAGCCATATATGAAAAACCCACAGCAAACATTATACTCAATAATGAAAGTCTGAAAACATTTCTTTAAGATGAGAAAGAAGGCAAGGACCCCTGCTTTCACCAATTCTATTCACCATTGTATTAAAACTCAACCAGAGCAATTAGACAAGAATAAAAAAAGTAATAAAAAGCATCCAAATCTAAAAGGAAAAGTCAAAACCATGTTTGCAGGTGAACTTATGTGTAGAAAACTCTAAAGAGTCAGAAAGAAGAAATAAGAAGGAAAGAAAGAAAAAAAAGAAAGAAGAAAGAAAGAAAGAAAGAAAGAAAGAAAGAAAGAAAGAAAGAAAGAAAGAAAGAAAGAAAGAAAGAAAAAGAAAAAGACATTAGAACTAATAAATTCAACAAAGTATCAGGACACAAAGTCAATGAACAAAAATAAGTTTCTTTTCTATACATGATCAGTAAACCTCAAAAATAAATTAAGAAAACAATTTCATTTACAATAGTGTTAAAAAATAAAATAGTTGGGAATTAAGAAGGTAAAAGACTTGTAAAATGAAAATTATAAAACATTGCTGAATGAAATTAAGTAATATATAAATAAATGGAGAGTCCCATGCTCATGTATTAGAAGACTTACCTCTCTTAAAATGCCAATACTACCTAAGGCAATCTATAGATTCAATGAAATCCCTATCAAAATCCCAATGACATCTTTTACAGAACTAGAAAATTCATCCTAAAATTATATGGAAATTCAAGGGGCTCCAGATAATTAAAACAATCTTGAAAAAGAACAAAGTTGGAGGACTCACATTTACTGATTTCAAAAACTTCTACAAAGTTATGGCAATGAAAATAGTATGGTACTGGCATAAAAATCAACACATAAGCCAATGGAATAAAATAGAAAGGCCAGAAATAAATCATATATATGATCAAATTATTTTAAACAAGGGTGCCAAGAAATTCAATGGAAAAGAACAGTTTTTTAAACAAATGATGGAAAACTGGATATCCACAAGCAAAATAATGAAGTGGAACTTTTACCTAACACTTTTAAGATCCATCAAGTTGCATGTATCCTTAGCTTCTTCTTTTTGATTGCTGAGTATTATTCTTTAGTATAGATGTGTATCAATTTGTTTTATTATTTACCCATTGATAGACGTTTGGGTTTTTACAGGTTTTGACAATTATTAATAAAAGCTTCTATGAATATTTCCATAAATATTTTTGTGTGGTAATATGTATTTAATTTCCTTAGGGTGTATACATAGGAGTGGAACTCTTAGGTCATATGGTTTAACTTTTGAGTTAATTTTTGTTAAACTTTCTGAGGAACTGGAAGAATATTTTCTAGACTAGCTGTACTATTTTACTGCCCCATGAACAACGTATAAGAGATCTAGTTTCTTCATATCCTTTTCAACATTAATAAATTTTAACAGTTTTGATGGATGTGTAGTAATATGACATCATGGTCTTCTTTTGATTTCCTTGAAGAATAGTGATGTTGAACATATTTTCATGTGCTTATTTGTGACCCCAATATTATTTTCAGTGAGCTATGTCTCTTGTCCATTGTTTAATTCAATGCCTTGTTTTCTTTTTCTTTAGAAATTTGAGTTACTTATATATTATAGATAATAGTTCTCTGTTGTACAAACGGATTGAAAATCTTTTCTCCTAGCACATACCTGTATTTGATCCACTTAATCAATTTTTTCAGTGAAAAATTTTTAAATTTTGATGAATACAGTAATATACAAATTATATATGTGTGTGTGTGTGTGTGTGTGTGTGTGTGTGTGTGTATAATATATTCTGGATCATGGTTTTGATGTGTGAAAGGTTTCTTCATGTAGCATATTTGGTATTTTTTTATTCTTTTAAAATGTTTTCAGTGTTCCAAAATTTATTGTTTATGCCCCACACACAGTGCTCCATGCAATACATACCCTCAATACCCACTGCCAGACTTGCCCATTCCCCACCTCCTCCCCTCCAAGACCCTCAGTTTGTTTCTGAGTCCAAAGTCTCTCATGTTTCATCTCTCTCCCCAATTTAACCCACTTCCCATTTCCTTTCCTTCTCCTACTCTCTTCTATATTACTCCTTATGCTCCACAAGTAAGTGAAACCATATGATAATTAACTTTCTCTGCTTGGCTCATTTCATTCAGCATAATCTCTTCCAATCCGGTCCATGATGCTACAAAAGTTGGGTATTCATTCTTTCTGATGGACATGTAATATTCCATCGTATATGTATACCATATCTTCTTCATCCATTCATCTATTGAAGGACACCTTGGCTATTTCCACAGTTTGGTAATTGTGGCCATTGCTGCAATGAACATTGGGGTACATACGGCCCTTCTTTTCATTATATCTGTACCTTTGGGGTAAATACCCAGCAGTGTAATTGCAAGGTCATATGGTAGCTCTATTTTTTTTAAGGAATTTCCACACTGTTTTCCAAAGTGGCTACAACAACATGCATTCCCACCAACAGTATAAGAGGATTACCCTTTCTCCACAACCTCCACAACAGTTGTTGTTTTCTGTCTTGTTAATTTTGGCCATTCTGACTGGTGTAAGGTGGTATCTCAATGTGGTTTTGATTTGATTTTCCCTGATAGGTAGTGATGACAAACATTTTTTTTTTCATGTGTCTGTTAACCATTTGTATGCCTTCTATGGAGAAGAGTCTCATCATGTCTCCTGCCCATTTTTGATGTAATCATCTTCATTTTGGATGTTGAGTTTGAGTAGTTATTTTTTTTTATTTTTTTTAAGATTTTATTTATTTATTTGACAGAGAGAAACACACCAAGAGAAGGAACACAAGCAGGGGGAGTGAGAGAGGGAGAAGCAGGCTTCCCACCAAGCAGGGAGCCTAATGTGGGGCTCAGTCCTGGATCTCCAGGATGATGACCTGAGCTGAAAGCAGCCACCTAATCAGCTGAGCCACCCAGGTGCCCCTAGTAGTTCTGTATAGATCTTGGATATCAGCCCTTTGTCTGTAGTGCCACTTGTGAATATCATTTCCCATTCCATGGGTTGCTTCTTTGTTTTACTGATTGTTTCCTTTTTTGTGGGGAGCCAAGAATCAGGCTGGCGTCAACAGTTGAGTAATAGCTCCTGCACTCTCCAGCCCGGAGTTCTCCTCAGGACAAGGTTACAGCTAATAGTTGAGCAAAATTCCTGGTACCCGCCTGTCTGGGCCCCTGCTTTTGTGAGAGAGGAGAGATAAAGGACAGTTAATTATGTGCAAGGTTTAACTAATAGCTTAGGAGGAAATAAGAGAATTGGCGCCTTGGGGTTTGTTACTGGTGTTTGGGAAAGAGATAAGGGGAACTATGGGGGTATGGAAGGAAGTTGTAAAACCCTTGCTGTGACCCTTCCACTATGGATGTTTATCTGTGACTGAGCACTGTTCACTATATAATGGCTTGTATCCCTGGATAAAATCGGCGCTGTTTGGACACGATCTACTTTGTCCCTCCGGTCCCCATCTCTTTTCTTCTTCTTCTTTCTTTCACCATCTCCTTGCCCTTAGGTCTCCATATGTGTTGCTGCGTTGGCCGCAACACTTTTTTGTGCAGAAGCTTTTTATTTTGATGAAGTTGCAAAACTTCATTTCCACATTTATTTCCTTTGCCTTTGGAGACCTGTCTTGAAAGAAGTTGCTGTGGCCAATGTCAAAGAGGTTACTGCCTATGTTCTTCTCTAGGTCTGCCTAGATTCCTGCCTCACATTGAGGTCTTTCATCCAGTTTAAGTTTATCTTTTTGCGTGGCATAAGAGAATGGTCGAGTTTTGGGGACCTGGGTGGCTCAGTTGGTTAAGTGACTGCTTTCAGCTCAGGTCATGATCCTGGAGACTCAGGATCAAGCCCTACATCAGGCCTCCTGCTCAGCGGGAGGCCTGCTTCTCCCTCTCTCAGTCCCTCTGCTTGTGTTCCCTCCCTTGCTGTGTTTCCTCTGTCAAATACATAAATAAAATCTTTAAAAAAAAGAGAGAGAGAGAGAATGGTCCAGTTTCATTCTTCTAAACGTAGCTATCCAATTTTCCCAGCACCATTTACTGAAGAGACTGTATTTTTTCCACTGGAAATTTTTTCCTGCTTTGTCGAAGATTATTTGACCATAGATTTGTGGGCCCATATCTGAACTCTCTACTCTGTTCTATTGGTCTATTTGTCTGTTTTTGTGTCAGTACCATAATGTCTTGGTGATCACAGTTTTGAAATCAGGTAACATGATGTCCTCAGCTTTACTTTTCTTTTTCAACAATTCCTTAACAATTCGGGGACTTTTTTGGTTCCATATAATTTTAGGATTGTTTGTTCCAACACTTTGAAAAATGTTGGTGGAATTTTGATCGGGATGGCATTGAAAGTATAGATTGCTCTGGGAAGTAGAGACATTTTAACAATGTTTATTCTTTTGATCCATGAGCATGGAATGTTCTTCCATCTTTTTGTGTCTTATACAATTTCTTTCATGAGTGTTCTGTAGTTCCTTGAGTGAAGATCTCAAACTTCTTTGGATAGGTTTATTCCAGGGTATCTTTTTGGTGCTATAGTAAATGGAATTGATTCTTTGATTTCCCTTTCCATATTTCATTGTTAGTGTATAAGAACACAACTGATTTATGTGTATTGATTTGTATCCTACCACATTACTGGACTGTTGTATAAGTTCTAGCAGTTTGGGGATAGAGTCTTTTGGGTTTTCCATATAGAGTCCATATGTGAAGAGAGAGAGTTTCACTTCTTCTTTGTCAATTTGAATACCTTTTATTTTTTTGTTGTTGTCTGATTGCTATTGCTAGGACTTCTAACACTATGTTGAACATTAGTGGTGAGAGTGGGCATCCTTGCCTTGTTCCTCACCTCAATGGGAAGGCTGTCACTTTTTCCCCATTGAGAATGATATTCATTGTAGGTTGTTCGTAGATAGATTTTATGAGGTGGAGGAATATTCACTCTATCCCTATACTTTGAAGAGTTTTAATCAGGAACAGATGTTGTATTTTATGAAATGCCTTTTCTGCATCAATTGAGAGTACCATGTGATTCTTCTCTCTTCTCTTATTGATTTGTTCTACAACGTAGATTGATTTGAGAATGTTGAACCATCCTTGAATCCCACAGATAAATCCCACCTGGTCATGGTGGATAATCTTTTTAATGTACTGTTGGATCCTATTAGCGAGGATTTTGTTAAGAATCTTAGCATCCATATTCATCAGGGATATGGGTCTGATATTCTCCTTTTTGATGTGGTTTTGTCTAGTTTGGGGATTAAAGTAATGCTGGCTTCATAGAAAGAGTCTGGAAGTTTTCATTCTGTTTCTATTTTTTAAAACAGTTTCAAGATAATAGGTATTATTTCTTTTTTGAATGTTTGGTAGAATTCCCTAAGGACTCTGTCAGGTATTGGGCTCTTGTTTTTTTGGGGAGCAGGTTTTTTATTACTGTTTCAATCTTGTTAATAGATATTGGTCCATTCAGATTGTCAATTTCTTCCCATTTCAGTCTTAGAAGTTTATAGGTTTACGGGAATGCATCCATATCTTCTAGCTTGTTAAATTTATTGGCATATAACTCTTGATAGTAATTTCTGATGATTGTTTCTATTTCCTTGGTGTTAGTCGTGATCTCTCCCCTTTCATTTATAATCTTATTAATTTGGGTCTTCTCCCTTTTCTTTTGGATTAGTTTGGTCAATGGTTTATTAATCTTATTAATTCATTCAAAGAAACAGCTTCTAGTTTCATTGATGTGTTCTACTGGTATCTCTAGTTTCTAATTCATTGATCTCTGTTGTAATTTTAATTATTTCCCATCTTGTGTGTGGGGTTGGCTTAATTTGTTGTTGATTTTCCAGTTTTTTAAGGTGTAATGAGAGGTGGTGTATTCGGGATTTTTCAGTTTCTTTGAGTGAGGCTTGGGTGGCTCTGTAGGGGGATCCCTTTGAACTGCCTTTCCTGTATCTCATAGGTTTTGGATCAATGTATCTTCATTCTCATTGGTTTCCATGAAATGTAAGTTCTTCTTTGATTTCCTGGTTAATCCAAACATTCTTGAGCAGGATAGTCTTTAGCTTCCAAGTGTTTGACTTTCTTCTGACCTGTTTATTGTGGTTGAGTTCCAGTTTCAAGGCCTTGTGGTCAGAGACTATGCAGGGAATAATGTCAGTCTTTTGGTATCGATTGAGCCCTGGTTTGTGACCTAATATGTGGTCTATTCTGGGGAAGGTTCCATGTGCACATGAGAGGAATGTGTATCCTGCTCTTTTAGGGTAGAATGTTCTGAATATATCTATTAGATCCATCTGGCCCAATGTTTCATTCAAAGCTCTTGTTTCTTTGTTGATTTTCTGCTTAGATGATCTGTCCATTGCTGACAGTGGTGTGTTAAGATATCCTACAATTAATGTATTTGTATCAATATAACTCTTTAATTTGCTTAACAGTTGGCTTATATAGTTGTCTGCTCCCATGTCGGGGGCATAAATATTTACAATTGTTAGATCTTCTTGGTGTATAGATACTTTAAGAATGATGTAGTGTCCTTCTGTGTCTCTGACTACAGCTTTTAGATGGAAATCTAACTTGTCTGATATGAGAATTTCTCACCTTGCATTCTTTTGAGGTCCATTGGCATGAAGATGTTCCTCCATCCCCTCACTTTCTGTCTGAAAGTTTCTTTAGATTCAAAATGTGTCTCTTATAAACAGCATATGGATGGGTCCTGTCATTTTATCCAGTCTGCAACCCTGTGACATTTTATTGGAGCATTTAGTCCATTCACATTGATAGTGTTTATTGATAGACACATTTTTATTGACGTCATGTTGCCTGTGAAGTTCATGTTTCTATAGATTACCTCTGTAAATTTCTGTTCTGTGTCACTCTTGGGTTACTTTCTCTTTTATATAACCCCTATTAATATTTCTTGTAGTTCTGGCTTAGTGGTTGCATAATCTTTTAGACCTTGCCAGTCCTGGAAGCTCTTTGTCTCTCCTTCCAAAGTCTATGTTGCTGGGTACATTATCCTTGGTGCATTTTTTTTCATGTAATTTCCTGAATATGTCTTTCCAGTCCTTTCTGGCTTGCCAGGTTTCTGTTAATAGGTCTGACATTATTCTCATGGTCTTCCCTCTGTACGTAAGGGATCACTTCCCACTAGCTACCTTTAAGGCATATTCTTTGAATTTATGATTCATGAATTTTACAATTATGTCCCTGGAGGTTTTCCTAGCCTCATTCATCTTGGGGTGGGGGGGGGAGTGTCCTCTCTGCCTCTAGGACACATAGAGCTGTTTCATTCTCCAGATTAGGGAAGTTTTCAATTAGGATTTGTTCAACTATATCTTATAGTCTTCCCTCTTTCTCAACTCCCTCAATGATTCCAAAAGTTCTGTTATTGGAGCGTTTCATGGCATCATTTATTTCCCTAATTCTATATTCATCAGATTTTAGCTGTTTGTTCTAAGACTTCTCTTGCTCCTCCTTCTCAATCCAGCTGTCTTCTAAATCACTAATGTGATCTTCAGCTTCATCTACCCTATCTGATAGTGTATTTAAATTAGATTGGATATCAATAATAGCCTTTTCAACCTCTGCCAGTTCTGCTCTTAGAGCTTCTGTCTTTCCACTAATGTTCTTTTCCAGCTTAGCCATTGCTTGGATGATTGCTATGCTGAATTCCATTTCTATCTTATTGTTTGTATTCATATCCCGTAGTTCAGTGACATGGGTTGCAGTCTCTTTCTTCTGTTGGGTGTTCTTCCTCCAAGTCATTTTGGTGAGGGGTGGTTGAGGGGATGCATAGCTGAATATATCAGCCACAGCCCAGGTGAGTTGCTTGTTGTAAGATTTCGGAGAATTTAGAGGTCACCACCAAAAAGGAAGAAAAAACAAAAAAGAGAAAAAGAGAAAAGAAACAAGAATAAACCCGGCCAAAATGGGCCCTGATGGTAGGATTTATATGGTACAAAACCAAAAAAGTAAAGAAAAAAGAGTGTCAAAAGTAAAAGAAAGTTGAAGAAATCAAAATGCTTAATCCAACCCTAACAACCCAATAACAGTATTTATATATTACAAAGGCAAAAACAATTACACAGAAACACTGACAGAAAAATAGGATGGGAAGGTAAGTACGAACCCTCGTTGTTGGCAAGGAATGTATTTAAGTTCCTCCTGGGTGTGTCTTATTATTGTTAGAGGAATCCATTTTCTAGAGATATAGGGAAATTATAACTGGTTTATATATAGGGGTAGTATTGAATAGTAATGAAGGATTACCTTGAAGCTTATATCTATATGTATATTTAAAAGAAAAAAAAAACAATAAAGGAAAGAAAAAAAACAGAAAAAAAAAGAAACCAAAACAACAACAACAACAACAACTAACACAGATATGTGCTTGAAAAAAGTTCAAGGTAAAAAGTTATTATGGAGTGGTGTATTATGTATCACTTTGTAATAATAAGTGGGTTAAAAAATAAAAGAACAGGGGCGCCTGGGTGGCTCAGAGGGTTAAGCCTCTGCCTTCAGCTCAGGTCATGATCTCAGAGTCCTGGGATCGATCCACACATTGGGCTCTCTGCTCAGCAGGAAGTCTGCTTCCCCCTCTCTGCCTGCCTCTTTGCCTACCTGTGATCTCTCTCTCTCTCTCTCTCTCTCTCTCTCTCTCTCTCTCTGTCAAATAATTAAATAAAATCTTTTAAAAAATTACTAAAAAAATAAAAGATAAAAGAACAAAAACTGTGAGAATGAATTTAAAATTTAAAACAAAAACTTTAAAATTAAAAATAAAAAGAAGTTAAAAAGAAAATAAAGTGAGAAGCTGTATCTATAAAACTGACAGCTTTTGAGGTAGTACTAGGAGCTTAATATATTGTTTTTTCCCCAATGTTGGGGTTTTATAGTTTTATGTAGACCCTTTGGTATATTTCTCTTGTTCTTCTGGCTTGCCTTCTGGGGGAGGGGCCTGCTGCATTGTTTTTCAGTCAGTGTTACCTGGGCTGAGTCTCTCCACCCTCTTTCAAGGGCCTGGGCTCTATGGCAACTGGGTTTTCAGGCTTTTGTTCTCTGGAGGATTTGTTCTTTTGCGACATTTTGCAGCTTTTTGGAAAGTCAGGGCAAAGTAAGGTGTCCGCACCCAGACTCCGTCTCAGAAAGAGGCCTCTGTTAGCTCCCCTCTAGATGGTGTGGGACTCTCTCTGGATTTTCCTCTACATCCTACCACCTCACATAGGTAATGAACACCCGCAGCCACTAGTCAGAATGGCACCCCAAATCCCCATTTGTCGCTTTACTCCCATGCCACTGAAACCTCAACTGATTCCGGATTATGAGAGCTTGTCTCTGCCCAGACACTGTCTGGAGCCCACACCCACGCTGGTAATACTAGGACCCCATGGTCCACATGTCATTCGGAAGTCTGCAGAGACACCTCCTTGCCGGTTGCATGCAACTAGCCCATGCGGTGGACAAAGCGGTACCTTTAGGGACTCCCCATGGCACCGGGTTCCCTCACGTGGCACCAAGGAGCATTTTTTGAAGCAGAGTTCTAAAAGTTCCAATTTTGTGCTTTGCTGCTCTACTGCGTGCTGGCAGCTGGCCCCTTCCCCTGTGGTCTATCTTTCTATATATCACCTCAGATTCACTTCTCCACACTTTCCACCTTCCAAAAAGTGGTCGCTTTTCTGTTCCTAGAATTCTTGCTCTTCTCTTTGATCTTCTGTTGAGTTTGTAGGTGTTCAGAATGGTTTGATAACTATCTAGTTGAGCTTCTAGGACCTGATGATATTTAGGTCTCCTCCTCTGCCATCTTGCTCCTCCCACATCTTTGGTATTTTGTGTCTTTCTACAAGTACCTCTATTTTATCTAGATGTTCACATTTTTACCACATATATTCATAATACTTCAAACAATTTTATCTACTGTTAATTTAAATTTATTTTAAAGTATTTTGTTTATTTATGTATATTTTTCTTTTTTCTCTTGATTATCTTGCAAAAGCTCTGTCTATATAATTAATCTTCTCAAAGATTAGCTGTTATTTATGTGAATCTCAATTATTTATTGCTTTTGGTGTTGTGTCTCTGTTTCATTTATTTTCATCATCATCATCATCATCATTAGATTCTTCCCCCTCATCTGTTTTGTGGTTTCCTTTTGTTCTCTTCCCAACCTCTGGAGTTGAACACTTACTTCAATTATTTTTCTTTATTTTTCAATAAAATTGTATCACATATAAAAAATAAGCATAACACATATGTATGTAATCAACTTTTCTACTCCAGAAATACTTTGACCAAATCATGTACTCAAATGGATATTTTAACAATTCATAAGTCCTAGGGAAGGAGATTTTTTAGCTTCCTTTGAAAACTGTGCTTAAGGGGAGCCTGGGTGGCTCAGTTGGTTAAGTAACTGCCTTTGGCTCAGATCATGATCCTGGAGACCTGGGATCAAATCCCACACCGGGCTGCCTGCTCGGTGGGAAGCCTGATTCTCCCGCTCTCACTCCCCCTACTTGTGTTCCCTCCCTCAGTGTGTTTCTCTCTGTCAAACAAATAAATAAAATATTAAAAAAATAAATGACTGTGCTTAATATACTTGTACTGGTGATAATTCTTGATAAAAATTAGAGTCTGCAAAAAATAGATATATTATGAGAAAAATGTGAATATGCACTGAAGTTATTGATGAGACTACTGCTGGTTGATATATTAAAAAAGTCTGTTTATGATGCCTATTATTTCTCTAATATGTCACTTTTAAGAATTATTACTGATTTGCTTTATTTTATCTTCAAAATGGGTATAATATTTTCTATTATAAATATGACCTGATTGTTTAAATAATGTTGTAAATGTTATAGGCACACTCAGTGAATCATCTCCAACACAATTAAGGGTTAAACAATGAGATGTTTATTATAGCTGGCCAGTGACCACTGCTAGAGTCTGGTCTCTATGAGGGCTCTGACCCTAAGGTGGTCTGGGTTTTTAAAGAGACAAGACCTGCCCTGGTGGATATGTCTCCAAAGAAACAAAACATATACTGGCGGGTATGTCTCCAAAGGAACAGAACATATCCAGGTGAACATGTCTCCATCCAATAACAAAGTGACAGCAGTAAGATTATTCTTTATAGAAGTAGGAGTAGCTGGTTATGCACGATAGTGCAGTGGGATGATTTATTATTGCTTTGTAATTGTTTAGGGCTGGTTGAGTGTTTTCTAACTCCAAATTCTGGGAAATGTATATATCATTGGGCTCATCTAGGGTCAGATGTCCTAATTAGCCTCACAACCACCATTTTGGATATCTGGTGACCATTTAACAAATATTATTAGATGGAATTTTTCATCAAAAAAAGAAAGCTATTATTTCATAAAGATTTTGTTCACATTCATTACACTGATTTTATTTTATTTTTGAGGAGCATGAAATGTTATTTTGAGGGTATTTATTTACATAGACTAAAAAGTATTACACCCTCAGGATACTGACTTATGCTTTCCTATAGTGGAAGAATACTTTCTTTGTCTCTCCCTCAACTCCCTCCTCTATCCCTTTCCCTCTCCTCCTTCCTTCCCCCTCCTCCAGTCCTTTCTTTCTCCTTTGACCCTTCCCATTCTCTCCACCCTCTCTCCATACCCCCTACCTTTCTATAACCCCTCTCCTACTCTTCCTCTCTCTCTCCCTCTTCTGTCTCCTTCTTCTTTTATTTTAGTTTTTCTATATATAAAGAATATATCAGGGCAGGAAGATGGCGGAAGGCCAGGTGACCGCATTACCAGGAGTCCCCTGAAGTGAGCTCAATTCCTGCAAAAAACACTACAGGAACTCTGTGAGGGTTGGATATGAAATCATCCTGAAATATGATATTTTGCACTTCTGGATCACCATGGGGGACAAGGACCATAGGCAAAGAGGTAGAGACAAGTGAGAGCAATCAGAGGGTTACCCCCAGAGACAAGGGGCATGGGGGAGGAATCCCACAGAGGCAACCCATTGGAAGCCAAAACCCCAGCACAAAAGTTCTCTGTGTTCTGGGAACAACAGCAGATTAGAGTCTGATTCAAAGCGAGGCAGAGCCAGGAATGCAGCAGAGCTGACTGACTGCACGGAGTCTATTTTTCTGCCACTACAGCCGGGGAAATGGGGATCGGAGGAGAGAAAGCGAGCCCGGTGTGGCATGAGGGAACTGTATGGAACCTGCGGCACAGAGTCTATTTTTCTGCCGCTTCCCCCCCCCTTTCCTTTGCTGCTTTTCTCTCCCACTTCTTTCCACCCTGTGGGCCAGGCACGGACCCTCCAAGGAAGGCGATTTTGCAGACTTGCACAGGACGTGCGGGGCCACAGGACCTCAGTCCCTCCAGCCTGAGGGTCATACAGACTCCCTGGGCAGAGACAAGGTCGTGTGACCCAAAATAAGTTGTGGTTTTGTAGTGTGGGAGTGAAACGACAAGCAGGAACTTTGGACAGAAATCAAACCAGCAACTGCACCTGCCCCACTGTGACAGGCAGCCAAGGGGGAGGCTGTGTGGGGCCTCTCCCTGTGTAGGGACTCTCTCTGGGAAGGAGACATCTTGCTCCGACCTGACTTCCTCAGCAGCTGAAAAAGGCCATAAAAGAACAACCCCCCCATCCAGAGAACTGAACCCTGACAACCTGGATACAATAGACTCAAGTCCCTAGCAAGGGGGCGGAGAGATGCAGCCCAGGTAGAAGGGACTGAAAACAGTGCGGCATGCCCTGCCAACAGAAGGCAAAGCCAGGAGCTCAGGAGGACAACACGCAAACTATACAACCCCATATGGGGGGGGGGAGGCAATTATTATCTCCTGGTACTGCCCCAAAAGCTGTACACTTTATTGATGCAGTTTTTCACCTTATTTGCTTTTTTAACTTGTTTCTATTTTTATTTTTAAAGCTTCACGGTTAATGTTCTTTTAATTTTTTAAAAATATTTTATATATTTGACAGCGAGAAACACAGCCAGAGAGGGAACACAAGCAGGGGGAGTGAGAGAGGGAGAAGCAGGCGTCCCGCCGAGCAGGGAGCCCGATGTGGGACTCGATCCTGGGTCTCCGGGATCATGACCTGAGCCGAAGGCAGTCGCTTAACCAACTGAGCCACCCAGGCATCCCTGTTCTTTTAACTTTTAAACAACTTTTTATCACAACGTGATACTCAATACAACACTCCATAATCATTTTTACCTTGAAATTTTTTCAAACACATTCCTAAAATCTCTGTTGTTGTTGCCTTTTGTTGCTTGTTTTTCTTATCTGTTATTTCCCTTTCTTCTCTCTTTCCTTTATTTTTTCTTTTATATATACATATAGTTATAAACATCAAGGTAATCCTACATCCTTATTCAATACTACCCATATATACAACCAGTTCTAATCTCCCTATATCTTTAGAAATTGGGCTCCTCCAAAAATAATAACAAGACAAACTCGGGAGGATCTGAAACACTTTCCTTGCCCACAAGGAGTGTCTGCCCTCACCTTCCCACTCTAGTCTGTCAGTGTTTCTGTGTACTTGTTTTAGCTTTAGTATTATATAAACACTGGTCTTGGGGGCCATTCAGGTTGGGCTTTGCTTTTTGATCTCTTCATTTACACTTGATAGCCTTTTTTTTTTACCCTGTAGTAGTTTTGTACCATATAAATCCTACCACTGGGCCCCACTCTGGCAGGGGGTTCTTTTCTTGCGTCCTTTCTTCCTTTTTCTTTTTTCTTTCTTCTACCTTTTTGGTGGTGAATTCTGATTGCTCCAAAACCTTCCGGTGACCAATACACCTGGATAGTGGCCAATATATTTAGCTATACTCCCCCTCAATGACTCCTACTACATTGACTCAGAGGAGGAACATCCAAAAGGAGAAGAACCATGCGACTGCAGCCCCGGTCACAGAACTACTGGAAATGAACATAAACAATATGACAAAAATGGAATTCAGGGCAGCAATTGTCTAAGCAATGGCTAATTTGAAAAAGAACATTAGTCTCAAATGGAAGCCATAATAACAGAAGTGAAAGCGGATGTTAGAAAGGCTATTAATGAGATGCGATCTAATTTAAATATTCTAACCGCTAGAGTAAGGGAAGCTGAAGATCATATCAGTGATTTAGAAGACAGATGGATTAAGAAGGAGGAGCAAGATAAGTCTTGGAGCAAACAGCTAAAATCCCATGAAAACATAATAAGGGAGATAAATGATGCCATGAAACACTCCAATATCAGAATTATTGGAATCCCCGAAGGAGTTGAGAGAGAGAGAAGCCTAGAAGATATTGTTGAACAAATCATGGATGAAAATTTCCCGAATATGGGGAATAAAAAAAAATGTTCATGTCCTAGAGGCAGAGAGGACACCCCCCCAAGATCAATGAGGCCAGAAAAACCTCAGGGCATATAACTGTGAAATTCGTGAATCATAAAACCAAAGAATATGTCTTAAGGGCAGCAAGGGGAAAGTGATACCTTACGTATAGAAGGAGAACCATCAGAATAACGTCAGACCTTTCCACAGAAACCTGGCAAGCCAGAAAGGGCTGGCAAGACATAGTCAGGTAATTACATGACAAAAATATGCAACCAAGGATAATGTAGCCAGCAAGATTGACTTTCAGAATGGAAGGAGAAATAAAGAGCTTCCAAGACCGACAAAGTCTAAAATATTATGCAACCACCAAGTCAGCACTACAAGAAATACTAAGAGGGGTTCTATAAAAGAGAAATGAACACAGAGTGACATAGAATAGAAATGTACAGAGGTAATCTATAGAAACATGAACTCCATAGGCAACATGATGTCAATACAAACGTATCTACCAATAATCACTCTCAATGTGAATGGCCTAAATATTCCAATAAAAAGACACAGGGTTGCAGACTGGATAAAACGACAGGACCCGTCCATATGCTGTTTACAAGAAACACATCTTGAATCTGAGGACAATTCCAGATTGAAAGTAAGGGGATGGAAGACCATCTTTCAGGCCAAAGGACCCCAAAAGAAAGCCAGGTTGTGATTCTCCTATCAGACAAATTGGACTTAGTCTAAAGATTGTAGTCAGAGACACAGAAGGACCCTATATAATTCTCAAAGGGTCTATAAGCCACAAAGATCTAACAATTGCAAATATTTATGCCCGCAACATAGGAGCAGCCAACTACATAAGCCAAGTATTAAGCAAAACAAAGAATCATATCGATGTGAATACATTAATTGTAGGAGATCTTAACACAGCACTCTCAGCAATGGACAGATCATCTAAACAGAAAATCAACAAATAATCACGAGCCTTGAATGACACATTGGACCAGATGGATCTCATAGATATATTGAGAACATTCCACACTAAAACAGCAGAATACTCATTCTCCTCGAGTGCACATGGAACTTTCTCCAGAATAGACTATATAATAGGTCACAAATCAGGGCTCCACCGATACCAGAAAATTGATATTATTCCCTGCATATTCTCTGACCACAATGCCATGAAACTGGAACTCAAACACCATAAAAAGTTGAGAAGAAAATCAAACACTTGGACGCTAAAGATGATCCTGCTCAAGAATCTGTGGATAGACCAAGAAATCAAAGAAGAACTGAAACACTTTATGGAAACCAATGAGAATGAAGATACATTGATCCAAAACCTATGAGATACTGCAAAGGCAGTCCTACGGGGGAAATGCATAGCCTTCCAAGCCTCACTCAAAAAATTGAAAAATCTCGAATACATCAACTCTCATTACCCCTTAAAGAACTGGAAATCAACAAAAAATTAAACCAACCCCCCACACAAGGCGGGAAATAATAAGGATTAGAGCAGAGATGAATTAATCAGAAACTAGAGATACAGTAGAACGCATCAACGAAACTAGAAGCTGGTTCTTTGAAAGATCAATAAGATCGATAAACTATTGGCCAAACTAATCCAAAAGAAAAGGGAGAAGACCCAAATTAATAAAATTATGAATGGAAGGGGAGAGATCACGACTAACACCGAGGAAATAGAAACAATCATCAAAAATTACTATCAACCATTATGCCAATATGTTTAACAAACTAGAAGAGATGGATACATTCCTAGAAAACTATAAAATACCAAGACTGAAACAGAAAGACATTGAAAATTTGAATCAACTTATATATAGTAATGAGATTGAAGAAGTGATCAAAAACATCCACAAAAACAAGATTCCAGGACCAAACGGATTCCCTGGGGAATTCTACCAAACATTCAAAGAAGAAATAACACCTATTCTCCTGAAGCTCTTTCAAAAAATAGAAAAGGAAGGAAAATTTCCAGAATCTTTCTATGAAGCCAGCATCACTCTAATCCCCAAACCAGACAAAGACCCCATCAAAAAGGAGAACTTCACACCAATATCACTGATGAATACGGATGCCAAGATTCTCAACAAGATCCTTGCTATCAGGATCCAACAATACATTAAAAAGATTATGCATCATGACCAGGTGGGTTTTATCTCAGGGATGCAAAGGTTGTTCAACACTCACAAAACAATCAACGTGATAGAACAAATCAATAAGAGAAGAGAGAAAAACCACATGGTACTCTCAATTGATGCAGAAAAGGCATTTGACAAAATACAACACCCGTTCCTGTGAAAACTCTTCAAAGTATAGGGATAGAGGGAACATTTCTCAACCTCATGAAATCTATCTACAAAAAACCCACAGCAAATACCATTCTCAACAAGGAAAAACTGACAGCCTTTCCTCTGAGATCAGGAACATGCAAGGATGCCCACTGTCACCAATAATGTTCAACATAGTGTTAGAAGTTCTAGCAACAGCAATCAGAAAACCGAAAGAAACAAATGGTATCCAGCTTGAAAAAGAGGAAGTCAAACTCTCTCTCTTTGCAGATGACAGTATAATCTATGTGGAAAACCCCAAAGACTCTACTCCCAAACTACTAGAACTCATACAACAATTCGGTAATGTCGCAGGATACAAAAACAATGTACAGAAATCAGTTGCATTCTTATACACTAACAATGAAAAATTAGAAAAGGAAATCAGAGAATCCATTCCGTTTACTATAGCACCAAAAACTACAAGATACTAAGGAATAAACCTAACCAAAAAGTCAAGGATCTCTACTCGAGGAACTACAGAACACTCATGAAAGAAATTGAAGAAGACACAAAAAGATGCAAGAGCATTCCATGTTCATGGATCAGAAGAATAAACATTGTCAAAATGTCTATACTGCCCAAAGCAATCTATACTTTCAATGCCATTCCAATCAAAATTCCACCAACACTCTTCAAAACGTTGGAACAAACAATCCTAAAATTTATATGGAACCAAAAAAGACCCCAAATCGCTAAGGAATTACTGAAGAAGAAAAGCAAAGCTGGGTGCATCTCGTTACCTGACTTCAGGCTTTATTACAAAGCTGTGATTACCAAGACAGCATGGTACTGGCAAAAAAAAACAGAGAAATAGACCAATGGAACAGAGTGGAGAGTCCAGATACGGACCCACAAATCTATGGGCAAATCATCTTTGACAAAGCAGGACTGACAAAGCAGGTTACCCCTCATGCACCGCAAAAAAAAACAGAGAAATAGACCAATGGAACAGAGTGGAGAGTCCAGATACGGACCCACAAATCTATGGGCAAATCATCTTTGACAAAGCAGGAAAAATTTCCAGGGGAAAAAGCACAGTCTCTTCATAAATGGTGCTGGGAAAATTGTACAGCTACGTATAGAATAATGAAACTAGACCATTCTCTTACACCATACACAAAGGCAGACTCGAAATGGATGAAAGACCTCAACGTGAGGCAGGAATTCCTCAAAATTCTGGAAAAGAACATAGGCAGTAAACTTTGACATCGGCCACAGCAACTTCTTTCAAGACACATCTCCAAAGGCAAAGGAGACAAAAGCAAAAATGAACTTCTGGGACTTCATCAAAATAAAAAGCTTCTGTACAGCAAAGGAAACAGTCAACTAAACAAAGAGGCAACCGACAGAATGGGAGAAGATATTTGCAAATGAAACTACAGACAAAGGGCTGATATCCAAGATTTGTAAAGAAGTACTAAACTCAACATCCAAAAAGAAGAAGAACACATCAAAAAATGGGCAAGAGACATGAAGAGGCATTTCTGCATAGAAGAATCTCTATATACCCTGATTTACCTTCATCTTAAATTCCCAAGCTATTTAACATTTTTTTAAGATTTTATTTTTTTTCCTTTTTTTTATTGTTACTTAATTTTTTTCCCAGTGTTCCAGTGTTTTGTTGACTGTTTCCTTTGCTGTACAGAAGCTTTTTATTTTGATGAAGCCCCAGAAGTTCATTTTTGATTTTGTCTCCTTTACCTTTGGAGAAATGTCATTCCCCATTCCCCACACCCAGTGCTCCATGCTTTAGGTGTCCCCAGTACCCAGCACCAGGCTCTCCCATCCCTCCATCCCCCTCCCCCCAAGTCCCTCAGTTTGTTTCTGTGTCCACAGTCTCTGTTGTTTCATTTCTCTCCCTGGATTACCCTAGTTCCCCTTTACTTTCCTTCACCCACTGTCCTCCAGGTTACCCCTCATGCACCGTAAGTAAGGGAAACCATGCGATACTTGACGTTCTCTTCTTGGCTTATTTCACTCAGCATAATCTCTTCCAGTCCAGTCCATGTTGCTACAAAATTTGGATATTCATCCTTCTTAATGGAGGCATATTATTCCATTGTATATATGTACCACTACTTCTTTATCCATATATCTGTTGATGGGCACCTTGGCTCTATCCACAGTTTGGTGATTGTGGCCATTGCTGCGATGAACATTGGTGTACATATGGCCCTTCTTTTCACCACATCTATATCTTTGGGGTAAATGCCCAGTAGTGCAATTGCAGGGTCATAGGGTAGCTTTATTTTCAATTTTTTAAGGAATCTCCACACTGTTTTCCAAAGCGGCTGCACCAGTTTACATTCCCACCAACAGTGTAAGAGGGTTCCCCTTTCTCCACAGCCTCTCCAACACTTGTTGTTTCCTGTCTTGTTAATTTTGGCCATTCTGACTGGTGTAAGGTGGTATCTCAGTGTTGTTTTGATTTGAGTTACCCTGATAGCTAGTGATGCTGAACATTTTTTCATGTGTCTGTTGCCGTTTGTATATCTTCTTCGGAGAAGTGCCTCTTCATGTCTCTTGCCCATTTTTTGATGTGTTCATCTTCTTTTTGGGTGTTGAGTTTGAGTAGTTCTTTATAGATCTTGGATACCAGCCCTTTGTCTGTAGTGTCATTTGCAAATATCTTCTCCCATTCTGTGGGTTGCCTCTTTGTTTTGTTGACTGTTTCCTTTG
>PITA01008538.1:0-19461 GCA_004023965.1 Spilogale gracilis | reverse complement strand
TGATTTTGTCTCCTTTACCTTTGGAGAAGTGTCTTGAAAGAAGTTGCTGTGGCCAATGTCAAAGAGGTTACTGCCTATGTTCTCTTCCAGGATTTTGATGGATTCCTGCCTCATGTTGAGGTCTTTCATCCATTTCGAGTTTGCCTTTGTGTGTGGTGTAAGAGAATGGTCTAGTTTCATTCTTCTATATGTAGCTGTCCAATTTTCCCAGCACCATTTATTGAAGAGACTCTCTTTTTTCCACTGAATATTTTTCCTGCTTTGTCAAAGATGATTTGACCATAGATTTGTTTGTCCATATGTGGGCTCTCCACTCTGTTCCATTGGTCTATTTCTCTGTTTTTTTGCCAGTACCATGCTGTCTTGGTAATCACAGCTTTGTAATAAAGCGTGAAGTCAGGTAATGAGATGCCCCCAGCTATGCTTTTCTTCTTCAGCAATTCCTTAGCGATTGGGGTCTTTTTTGGATCCATATAAATTTTAGGATTGTTTGTTCCAACGTTTTGAAGAATGTTGGTGGAATTTTGATCGGAATGGCATTAAACGTGTAGATTGATCTGGGCAGCATAGACATTTTGACAATGTTTATTCTTTTGATCCATGAGCATGGATGCTCTTCCACCTTTTTTTGTCTTCTTCAATTTCTTTCATGAGTGTTCTGTAGTTCCTCGAGTACAGATCTTTGACTTCTTTGGTTAGGTTTATTTCTAAGTATCTCATAGATTTTGGTGCTATAGTAAACGGAATTGATTCTCTGATTTCCCTTTCTATTTTTTTGTTGTTAGTGTATAAAAATGCAACTGATTTCTGTGCATTGATTTTGTATCCTGCCACATTACTGAATTGTTGTATGAGTTCTAGTAGTTTGGGGGTAGAGTATCATGTCGTCTGCAAAGAGGGAGACTTTGACTTCCTCTTTGCCAAGCTGGATAACTTTTATTTCTTTCTGTTTTCTGATTGCTGTTGCTAGAACTTCTGACACTACATTGAACAGTAATGGTGAGAGTGGGCATCCTTGCCTTATTCCTGATCTCAGAGGAAAGGCTGTCAGTTTTTCCCCATTGAGGATGATATTCGCTGTGGTTTTTCATAGATAGATTTTATGAGGTTGAGAAATGTTCCCTCTATCCCTATACTTTGAAGAGTTTTGATCAGGAACAGATGTTGTATTTGTCGAATTCCTTATCTGCATCAATTGAGAGTACCATGTGGTTTTTCTCTCTTCTCTTATTGATTTTTTCTATCACGTTGATTGTTTTGTGAGTGTTGAACCACCCTTGCATCCCTGGTATAAAACCCACCTGGTCATGGTGGATAAACTTTTTAATGTATTGTTGGATACTGTTAGCAAGGATCTTGTTGAGAATCTTGGCATCTGTATTCATCAGCGATATTGGTCTGAAGTTCTCCTTTTTGATGGCCTCTTTGTCTGGTTTGGGGATTAGTGTGATGCTGGCTTCATAGAAAGAGTCTGGAAGTTGTCCTTCCGTTTCTATTTTTTGAAAGAACTTCAGGAGAATAGGTGTTATTTCTTCCTTGAATGTTTGGTAGAATTCCCCAGGGAATCCATCTGGGCCTGGAATCTTGTTTTTGGGGAGGTTTTTGATCACTGCTTCAATCTCATTAGTAGATATAGGTCTATTCAGATTGTCAATGTCTTCCTGTTTCAGTCTTGGTAGTTTATAGGTTTCTAGGAATGTGTCCATCTCTTCTAGGTTGTTAAGCATATTGGCATATAATTGTTGATAGTAATTTTTGATGATTGTTTCTATTTCCTCGGTGTTAGTCGTGATCTCTCCCTTTCATTCATGATTTTATTAATTTGGGTCTTCTCCCTTTTCTGTTGGACTAGTTTGGCCAATGGTTTATCGATCTTATTGATTCTTTCAAAGAACCAGCTTCTCGTTTCATTGATGTGTTCTACTGTATCTAGTTTCTGATTCATTCATCTCTGCTCTAATCCTTATTATTTCCTGCCTTGTGTGGGGGGTTGGTTTAGTTTTTTGTTGATTTTCCTGTTCTTTAAGGTGTAATGAAAGTTGGTGTATTTGGGATTTTTCAATTTTTTGAGTGAGGCTTGGGTGGCTATTAATTTCCCCCTTAGGACTGCCTTTGCTGTATCCCATAGGTTTTGAATCAATGTATCTTCATTCTCATTGGTTTCCATGAAGTGTTTCAGTTCTTCTTTGATTTCTTGGTCTATCCACAGATTCTTGAGCAGGATCATCTTTAGCGTCCAAGTGTTTGATTTTCTTCTCAACTTTTTATGGTGTTTGAGTTCCAGTTTCATGGCATTGTGGTCAGAGAATATGCAGGGAATAATATCAATTTTCTGGTATCGGTGGAGCCCTGATTTGTGACCTATTATATAGTCTATTCTGGAGAAAGTTCCATGTGCACTCGAGGAGAATGAGTATTCTGCTGTTTTAGTGTGGAATGTTCTCAATATATCTATGAGATCCATCTGGTCCAATGTGTCATTCAAGGCTCGTGATTATTTGTTGATTTTCTGTTTAGATGATCGGTCCATTGCTGAGAGTGCTGTGTTAAGATCTCCTACAATCAATGTATTTGCATCAATATGATTGTTTATTTTGTTTAACAGTTGGCTTATGTAGTTGGCTGCTCCCTTGTTGGGGGCATAAATATTTACAAATGTTAGATATTCTTGATAGTGTATGTAAGATGATGTAATAATGATGCAGTGTCCTTCTTTGTCTATGACTACAATCTTTAGACTAAAATCCAATTTGTCTGATATGAGAATTGCTAACCCGGCTTTCTTTTGGGGTCCATTGGCATGAAAGATGGTCTTCCATCACCTTACTTTCAGTCTGGAAGTATCTTTAGATTCCAAATGAGTCTCTTGTAGACAGCATATGGATGGGTCCTGTCGTTTTATCCAGTCTGCAACCCTGTGTCTTTTTATTGGAGCATTTAGGCCGTTCACATTGAGAGTGATTATTGATAGATACGTTTGTATTGACATAATGTTGCCTATGGAGTTCATGTTTCTATAGATTACCTTTGTAGATTTCTGTTTTGTGTCACTCTTAGGTTCGTTTCTCCTCTATAGAACCCCTCTTCGTATTCTTGTATTGCTGGCTTGGTGGTTGCATAATCTTTTAGACCTTGGCGGTCTTGGAAGCTCTTTATTTCTCCTTCCATTTTGAAAGTCAACCTTGCTGTGTACATTATCCTTGGTTGCATATTTTTGTCATGTAACTTCCTGAATATGTCTTGCCAGCCCTTTCTGGCTTGCCAGGTTTCTATGGAAAGGTATGACGTTATTCTGATGGTCCTCCCTCTATAGGTAAGGGATCGCTTTCTCCTAGCTGCCCTTAAGGCATATTCTTTGGTTTTATGATTCGATAATTTTATTATTATGTGCCTGGAGGTTTTTCTGGTCTCATTGATCTTGTGGGGTGTCCTCTCTGCTTCTAGGACATGGACATTTGTTTTATTCCCCAGATTTGGGAAATTTTCATTCATGATTTGTTCAACAATATTTTCTAGGCTTCTCTCTCTCTCAATTCCTTCAGGGATTCCAATAGTTCTGATATTGGAGCGTTTCATGGCATCATTCATTTCCCTTATTCTGTTTTCTTGGGATTTTAGTTGTTTGCTCTAAGACTTCTCTTGCTCCTCCTTCTTAATCCATCTGTCTTCTAAATCACTGATATGATCTTCAGCTTCCCTTACTCTGGCTGTTAGCATATTTAAATTAGATTGCATATCATCTATAGCCTTTCTAACCTCAGTTTTCACTTCTGTTACTATGGCTTCTGCTTTGAGACTAATATTCTTTTCTAAATTAACTATTGCTTGGACAATTGAGGCCCTGAATTCCATTTTTGTCATATTGTTTATGTTCATTTCCAGTAATTCTGTGACTGAGGTTGCAGTCTCGGGGTTCTTCTTCTGTTGGATGTTTCTTCTCTGAGTCATTGTGGCGAGGAGTGCTTGAGGGGGTGTATGGTTAACTATATCAGCCACTATCTAGGTGAATTGGTCATTGGAAGGTTTTGGACCAACCAGAGTTCACCACCGAAAAGGGAGGAGAAAGAAAAAAGAAAACAGAAGAGACGAATCAAGAAAAGAAACCCCTGCCAGAGTGGGGCCTGGTGGTAGGATTTATATGGTACAAAACTGTTACAGGGTAAAGAAAAGGGTTATCAAGGGTGAATGAAGAGTTCTAAAAGTGAAGCCCAACCTATATGACCCCCAAGACCAGTATTTATATACTACAAAAGCAAAGACAATTACACAGACACACTACAAACTATAGTGGGAAGGTAGGGGCAGACACTCCTTGTGGGCAAGGAATGCATTTCAGACGCTCCCAAGTTTGTCTTGTTATTATTGTTGGAGGAGCCCACTTTCAAAAGATATAGGGAGATTAGAAGTGGTTGTATATGGAGTAGTACTGAATAGGGATGCGGGATTGACTTGAGGCTTATAACTACATGTACACGTAAAAGAGAGAATAAAGGAAAGAGGAGAGAAGAAAGGGAAAAACAGAGAAAGCAAACAGGGAAACGAGGCAACAACAAGAGCAGAAAATATAGGAGTGTGTTTGAAAAAATTTCAAGGTAAAAAAAAAATTATGGGGTGTTGTATTGAGTATCACTTCGTTATAAAAAGGGGGTTAAAAATTGAAAGAAGAAAATCCATGAGAATGGAAGCTTTAAAAGTAAAAATAGAAAAAAGTTTAAAAAAGTAAATAAGGTGGAAATCTATCAATATGTTGTAGGGCTTTTGGTACTTGTAGTCAGTGCCAGGAGTTTAATAAATCGTCTTTTCCCGGATTTGGGGTTTTGCAGTTTGAGTGTTGTCCTCCTGAGCTTCTGGCTTGCTTTCTGGGGGCGGGGCTTGCAGCGTAGTTTCAGTCTTTCTACCTGGGCTGCGTCTCTCTGCCCCCTTGCTAGAGGCTGGTCTCCATGGTAACCAGGTTATCAGGTTACAATTCTCTGGTGGCAGAGCATTCTTTTATGTCCTGTTTCAGCTGCTGAAGAAGTCAGGTCAGAGCAGGATTTCTGCGCCCAGACCTCCTTCCCAGAGAGAGCCTTTACACAGAGGGGCTCTTTCCCGCCTCCTGGTTGGAAGCCTGTCACAGCCTGACACGCACAGAAGCTGGATTGATCTCTGCCCATGCCCCCCGTTTGTAGCTTCACTCCCACACCTCAAAACCACAACTCCTTTTGGATCACGCGACCTTGTCTGTGCCCCGGGACCCGAGGTTTCTCCGGTCTCATGCAAGTCTGTAAAATCGCCTTCTTGGGGGGTCTGCGCCCTGCCCACAGGGTGGAGAGAAGCGGGAGAGAAAGGCAGTGGTGGAAAAGTAGAATCCTCGCCTGCTGCTCTCGCTGAGATCCCCCGTGCTGCGAAGCCCTGCCTCTCTGGCTTAAGCAGTGGGGGGATAGATTCTGCACCCCAGCCCCTCTAAGTTCTCTGGAACTGGGGGGCACTTCCTCTCCCTGCAGATTCCTGTCTCCCTGCTGCTGTGGAGGAAAAACTGATTTTGCACCTCACAGGACACTCTCTGTCCCTGCGGGTCCCCGTCTCCCCGCTCCGGTGGCGGCAGCAGCGGTGAAAGAAAAGTCTCCTTGCCTTGCTGCGGGTTCTGCTGCGCTCCCGTTTCTGTTTCGCCCCGATTCAGACTGTAATCTATTGTTATTCTTCACTTACAGAGCTCTTTTGTGTTGGGGTATTTGCTTTCAATGGTTCAGCTCTGCGGGCTTCCTCCCCCACTCCCCTGTCTCTGGGGGCAAGCCTCAGGTCCCTCTCACAGGTTTCTACCTTTTTGCGGATGTTTTTTGTCTCCAGAAGCGCAAAATATCACCTTTCAGGCTGATTTCTTGGGTGCTCTCAGTGGTCCTGCAGTGTTCCTTTTGCTGGAATTGAGTGCACTTTAGGGAACTCCCCGAAATGTGGTCACCTGGTCTTCTGCCATCTTCTTCCCACTATTTAACCTTTCTAAGACCAAACCTTCTGCCAAAATTCTTCTAGACTCCAGACAGGATTGTCTCCATTCCTTTAAGGGATTCTTATAACTGTCTCACCTTGTGTTTTTTGATGTTCCAGATTTATTTTAAAAGTACCAAAATGAAACTTCAAAAGCATTAATAATAGCTATCACATTCTATACATTGTTATCAAGCCCATGCCTAACCATTAATATACATTGAATATGTGTTAAATATGTAGCATATTCTTTATAATTCATGCTTTATCTTTACAATTTGAAAAAAAAAACTCATCTATATGTATGTGTATGTGTATATATGTCTGTCTGCATATATATATATATATATATATATATATATATATATATATATATATATAACTTCTTATGGATAACTCAGAGACTCTTAGAGTTTGGAAAAAAAACATAAAACTCACCCAATACTTACAAATCCTAATGATCTTTCTCAGTTTTCTCTCCAGATTTTTTCTTTTTTATTTGAGAAGATCAGAACTTGTCATTCAATGTTTGAAGTATGAATTATCATCATTTTCATTCAATAAATGCTGCAACACTTTGGTCAGTGCTTTTAGGGAAGTTGATAGTGATTTTGCTTTTTTGTTCCTGGAATATAACCACTTAGAGATTATAGTTCAACTTATGTAATGCTAATAAAAACGTGGCTGATGTGTTTTATCTTTGAATGGTGTCAAATCTAAGAGGCACACTTAGAAAGTAAAAATTTAATTCATAAAGTCAAATGATGTCTTGCATGCTCCTTTTCTTTTCCTTCCTCATTTCTCAAAACCCATACTCTTTTTTAAAGATTTTTATTTATTTATTTGACAGAGAGAAGCACAGCTAGTGAGGGAACACAAGCAAGAGGAGTGAGAGAGGGAAAAGAAGGCTTCCCACCGAACAGGGACCCCAATGTGGGGCTCAATCTTGGGTCTCTGGGATCATGACCTGAGCCAAAAGCAGTCACTTAACCAACTGAGCCACCCAGGCGCCCCAAAACTCACACTTTAGAGACCAAGGATACTTCCTACCCAACTCTCCTCCAGCTTGCAGAACCTTTACTCCATCTGCTCTCTCATCTATTTTGTAGATTCAATTAACCCTCTCACTTAGTATTTTCCTTTTTTTCAAACTTTTTTGTCCTTCCCCTTTGTCCTTCTCTATTTTTTTTTATTCTACATGATGGAAATATGAATACCTGTCTGGCTGAAACATGTTTTGCCCAGACAGGGTGAAGAATAAAGGTGGTAGATCAGAAAAACTGAGTATGTGAGATAAGATTCTCTTTTGAGACAAAAATCCATTAAAACTTCCTTGTTAATAATTGCACTTTATTATGCATGGTTAAAATTATGTTTTCAAAGAATATTATCTTAGTCATTTACTTTGAAACTTATCTGCCTTTGTCTACTCTTTTTCATTCTCACATGATCTCTTTGTAATTGTCCACTTAGAGTTCTGTTTCTTATTGTTTGCTTTTGTTTTATTTGTTTGTTTGTGACCTGGAAAAACTTAATGTCAACAGGAAACAGAAATCTTGGCAGTGTATTATCTTTTCCAAATGTACACATTTCCAACGTATTTTCATTTTTTATTTACATGCCTTTTCTACCATTTTTCTTTCTTTCTATGGTAATTAGATCTTAGAAGCTAAGGAACACTTCTGTTAACATAGTAACTGATGTCAAGGCACACTTTCTAATGATGATCGACGTTGACATTTATTAAATGTAAGAGTTTCACATATATAAGTTGTCTAATGGTTGAGAGGAGAAATAGGGTTAATGAGGCAATTAGCTCCCTTTTCAGAACCAATTTTGTCTCTTTTTAAATATCCCCTCCCAATTCCATCAGCTCTTTCTAATCTCAAGTCACTTAAACGAGGTTTAAGTTCTTGCTTCTACCACTCAAATGGAAAGTATTCCCCAAAACTCATAAAGATCCTCAACTATCTACCGAGTAGATACTACATGTTAAATATTATTATAAGTGAGGAATTATGTATAGAGTGATAGACAAAACAGACATAATATCTGTCTTCACAGATACAGAAACTGAGAGACATAAAAACTAACTAAGGAATCATGCAACAAGGATTGGATATTTGACAAGTGCTATGAAAAATAATAAGGCAATCTTATAAAGAGAATAGCAATGGTCATCTTATTTGGATTGGAGAATAAGGAATGTCTATCTGAGAAACCAATGGCCTGAAAAGAATGAGAAGAGTTAAGTAGATGAAAGAATGGAAAAGGAGATGGGACAAGCATATATGAAACCCTGAGGAAGAGACATGGTGCATTAGTAAAACTGAATGACATTTTGTGCAGCCACAGCATAAAAAGCAGGGGGAAGTGGTAAGAGAATAAAGCTGGAAGGGTAAGTCTAGGATGTTATGTTGTTTTTTTTAGGCCATGTTAATTATTTCATTTCAATTGTGAGTGCAATGGTAAACTGTTTCATGCTAAAAAGGAATGATGAATATTATTTACAGTTTAGAAATATGAAAGAAAATGGATTGAAGGGTATAGTTGGTAAAGTATAATTCATTTCACGTAAGCAGTGACAGCAGTTTTGATAAAGGTAAAATTAGAGGTATATTTTTATGTAAATTGGTAGGATTTGATGATATACTAATGGATTGATTGTGAAAGGTGAAGAAGAAAAAAGAAGTCTCAGTTTTCAGGCTTGGGCAGTTGGAGGAATGAGGTATTTTATTGAGATAGCAGAGATAGAATGAAAAGCAGACTTTATCTAGAGAGTTTTCATGTGCCAATTTTTTGATATATCAAGTTTGAGATGCCTAGAGATCCAAGTGGCAATATTAAGTAAGTTAAAAGGGTGATCTGTCTGGAGATAAACATTTGGAAATAAGTGTATAGATGGTATTTAAAGTGACACAAATAGATGGAGGAGGACAAATGAAAGAAACAAGAATGACTCACTAGTCATATATTTCTGGTACATTTCCAATTACTGATCATGCCTTTTTTGAAATTTTGTCTTCCTGTAGATTCTGTAGCATTGCATGCTCCTTTTCAGTCTTTGCTGGTTCCTCTTCCTACCCTTTATATAATGATGGTCCCAAAGATGGCCTTTATACTTCTCCCCTCCAACTTCTTCCCTTTACCACACACACATTCTTTCCTTCAATAAAATCATCTTCTGTATCATTTAGGGTCTGTGATGATTAATTGTATGTGTCAACTTGACTGCATCAAGAATGACTAGATATTTCACTGAACATTATTTCTGCGTGTATCCATGAGGGTGTTTCCTGATGAAAATAGCAGTTGAATTGGTGGACCTAGTAAAGTAGTTTGCTCTCTCCAATGTGGGTTGGCATCATCCAATCCATCAAGGGACTGAATAAAATAAAAAGGAAGAGGAAGGAGAATGTCAGCCCTTGCTGTCTTTACTTGAATTGAGATGTTAATTTTCTCCTGCCTTTGGCACTCCTGGTTCTCAGACCTTTGGATTTGGAAACTGAATTACACAACTGGGATTCCTGAGTCTCTATCTTATAGATGGCAGATCAGGGGACTTCTTAGCTTCCATAAATCCACAAGCCAATTCCTTATAATAAAATTCTTCCTATATATATTCTGTTGGTCCTGTTTCTCTGGAGAACTTTGACTAATACAAAGTCATCCTGGCTACTATAACATAAAAAAACCAGAGTGTAAGAACTCAGACAAGATACATGTTTAGTTTTCTTATGTAATAATCCAACTCCAGATCAGTGATAAATTTTCTTGCACTGAGTAACTTAGAAGACCAATTTCCTTCCATTTTTTCTTCTTTGACATTTCCTAGGGTATTGTATTCATGGTCAAAGTGTGGTTACAGTCACATCTATGTTCCATTTCACTGGGTAGTAAGAGAATGTGAAGAAAACAGGCCCAGTATTTTAAAGGCTCCAGCCTAGATATTATGCATGTTGTGTAAGAAGATACAGCTACCAATCCCAGCTAAGAATATCTACCTTGTACAGAGGATGGCAAAGATCATAACAAAGCCAACAAGCAAAATTAGGAGTCCACAAATATTGATCCTCTAGATCTTCTATGGAGTTGCTAAGAGTGACTCAACACACAAGGTATTGAATAATATTTTACACACAGAAAAAAGGGATATAGCAGGATCAGCATCTGTAGTGAGTGCTGGTCTCCCATAGACAGTGGGTAACTCCTGGTAATTGAAGCAGGTGATGTATTTTATGCATCCTTCTTATGATGCAGTTCAAACCCCAATCCCTTCATGTAGTGGCAAATCTACTGGGAGGCTGGCCAGGTGCCATATAAAGCACATGCATAAGTAATACAAGAAAATTCACTGCATCCAGAAAAAGGGAAGATTTCTTTAATAATAAAAAAAAAAATCTGGGGCTAACTGGCAGCTTAGCTCACAGCCTCCATATAAAGGAATGTTCTAGGCCCAAGGTGCTGATTAGGCAATCCTGGGGAGAGGTGACAAGTCATGTGATGGATGTTTCCCCTAAAGTACACATCACTACCTCTATCATTTCATTTGTGAAAATTTAATCGCATGTCCACACTTAACTATAAGAGCAAGTGAGAAGAAAACATAGCTAGTCAGTTGTATTAGTTTCCTATTGCTGCTGTAACAAAGTAACACAAACTTGGTGGCTAAAAACATCACAAATATATTGTCTTATAGTTCTGGAGGTCAGAAGTTCGAAATGACCCTCACTGGGTTAAAATCAAGGTAGGACTACATTCTTTCTGGAGGCCTTAAGGAAGAAATCATTTCCCCGCCTTTTTTAGTTTCTAAAGGGTTCTCACATTTCTTGACTTGGAGCCCCTACCTCTGCATTCAAAACCAGCAGCATATATTTTTCTAATTTCTCTTGGATTGACCTCTATTTCAGCCTCCCTCTTCCATTCTAAAGGAAGAAAGACCCTATGATTATATTGGGCTTGCCCACATAATCCAGAACAATCTTCCTATTTGAAAGGTCAGCTAATTAATCACCTTAATTTCATCTGCAACCTTAATCTCCCCTTATGTAACTTAATATACTCATAGCTTTTGAAGATTGAGATGTGGATATCTTTGAGACCCATGGTTTGATTTACCATGTCAGCTATGTATATGCCAGGCTAGTTTTATTTCTATGGAAGAAAAGATAAATGAGGTCTAGCAGTCTTCAGCACAGGAATTCCCACAGCATTATCTATTCAAGGAAAAACTATTTTGATATATGGATCAAAATTTGGAGAATCAAGTGATAGTGGTTGAAGTGTCCTGCTTCAATAATTTTTGTATTCATGACTCCCCAAGGTACTTGTTAAATATTATACTACCTGTAGTTCAATCTCATGTATAAATCACATCTCATCACATAATTATCACATAGTTTTATACAAGTGACACCATCATTTCTTGTCATAGCTAAAAGCCTTAAAGTTTTCTTTAACTTCCTTCTCCTTTGTCCCCTACATCCAAACTGTTAAAAAGTCATAGAAAACAAATTTGTATTTCTTTAATTGATATGTCCTTCTGATTTGCCTTTCTGTGTTAATTTTCACTTCCATTTCCTTTTCTCAGTTGCTCATCTCTTTACTCATCACCTACTAAAATAACCTTCTTCACTTTTACTTAGTTCTCTTCTGTGCTATAATGTATAATAAGTTTGAAACTGTTTCATTTATTGTGTTTTATTGTTTGTTATGTTTTAATTCGGTGAGTTCTGTCATCTTCTGGACCACGAACCTTCCCATTTTCTAACTAATTATATTACAGCCCTTTTGCTAAGCTTACTAAACTCTCAATAATCTCACTCAACTCTTGTACACATGATAATTTCTATTATCAGTTTTATACTTTCTCTCTCCCATGCAGGTACATCTCTGTGCCTTTCCCTATGCTAAACATCTCCTATAGTTAGGATGATCTCCCTTCTTTACCACTGTACATCATAAACATCTCTCAAGATTCCAATTCTGGTTTGGTCATGAAGTCTTTTGCTATGAATCCAGGTTTTTGAATCTCTCAATCTTTTATTTATTAGGCCATTGCCTTTCAAGTTGAAAAAATATATATGACATTTAGTTGATTTATGAGAGGTTTGATACTCCAAATACACAGGAAACATTTACAAGGTACGGGGCTATGTGTAACATTAAAGCATTGTTTTTTCTTACTTTACAGTGCCTAGCATAGTGATAGAAATATAAAACATTGAAAAATAATTCTTCATTAATTCAGTCATCATCTTTCCTTCTCTCCATCTTCATCATGGTAGTCTTAAGTTATTTTTGAGAGAAAATACTTGACAGCAGGACAGAGGGCAAGTGAATAAATATAATGGGGTAAAGTGGACCTCCCAGACAAAGAACAATGCAAACCAACAATTGCATTATGAATTTTCACATGTATTGATTAAATGCTCATTAACATTAACATGTGACAATCTATAGAAATGATTTGTCTTTTAAGGTTTTATAAACAGCTTTAGTTCTCAAATCAACATGATGAAATGGCAAAGAATTATTTATGTCTCTCCAACACTGGCATATGGAATTCTTAAAAGATTTATTTTACCTTTGGGGTTCTCTTGAGATTAGACAACTGGCAAAAAAAGAATGAAATCTTTTTCTCCTCTGGCTCACAGCATAATAAACTCTACTATGCTATTTCATCAAGGACCTTCCTCTTATCCATGCAAAATAAGTTTTTTTTTCTTTTTATTTTAATGTAGTTGTAAAACTCAAACAACCATCATAATTTCATTAAATCATACTGAACTTCATAGAATTGCTGAAAAGGGTCCATAATCTACAATATTTATTCTGCAAACTGACTATAATTTTTAGTCTATGCCATGCTACTTATCCTAAAAAATGACATATTTGTTTTTGTTTTCTTAGTAGAACATAACGTGAATTATATTAATTAGACTATTTACATGATTTCCTAACTTAGAGCAGTAAAATTTGCCTTTACAGCAAATAATTGGAATTACAATTGCTAGAGATATCACAAGTTTGTTGATTGTATCAGACTTCATCAAACTCTGATAAGGTCACTAAATGGTCTTTTTTCTCTCCTCCTCTCTTCTTCTTTTTCTCCTCTATGATAATCTCTGTTCCCTTCATTCCTTATGTAGAATTAAGTCGCTATAAAGTGGATATAAAATGTATGATCATCTGAGCTACAATTTCCACTTCAGATTTGGAAGTCTATAATCTCCTAGAGATTAATGGATTAGGTTGTTATTGTTATCTCTTGAAAAAAAAATGGTTTGAAAGTTGATACAGACCTAGATCTTACGCTCTCTGCTTTTAGAAATAATGGAAATTTTACAAAGGGATTAAAGTCAGAAACCAAAACAATGAAATTAGTCAAATTTTGTACTAGTGTAGTACCTCTGCAAAACCATTTAGTTTTTACTATTAAGATGTACTTGGATGTTTTCCTAGGCCTCTTTACACTTTGAGAATAGAAGAAAGTTGAGCAGGACTGGAGGCAGTATAAAACATGATACAAAACAAATCAGTAATTAGTGAAAGAAAACACCTTTAGCACTATCTGCTCATGCCACTGTGGCTTAAAAACTTATAATGTATTTCCATTGTTCTCAGAAAAACACTATTTAGGATATGTTTTGTAGACACTAGTTTCCTAGCACCCTACTCTTGATATATAATCATTAAAATAAATGAGAGATGTTCCATAGTCAAATAATTCCAAGAAATTATGTAGACTAAACCTCACTCTGGGAGAACCATACTGTGCATCATAGATTAAATACTGATAAATGCTACAGTGAGGACAACAATTTAACATTGATCAGCTACTTCTATCATCACTGTGATTATATCCAGTCAGTTTTGCATATCAGTTACAAAAGAGGACATATAGGTCATACAGAAGATAAAATTCCAGAAAAAAATGAAGCTGAAAAGTAGAGTGAAAGAAAACTATTATATCATGAATATAGACTTAGGATATTTAGCAATTCCACAAAGCACAATAATATCCATATCATAGTAGTCCCAGAAGAAGAGTGGGAAAAAGGCACAGAAGGTTTATTTGAACAAATTATAGCATATCTTACTCAAGAATGAAGAAAAGTCTCAAATACGCATCCTAACCTAACACCTAAAGCAGCTAAAATAAGAACAGCAAAGTTTAAATCCAGCAGAGAAGATAAATAATAAAGATTAGAGCAGGAAGCAATGATAAAAAATTAAAAATAAAAAAGTATAACTCATCAACAGGACTAGGACCTGTTTCTTTGAATGAATTAATAAGATTGGTATTCTCCTAGCTAGATTTATCAAAAAGAAAATATACAGGACCCAAATAAATAAAATCATGAATGCAATGGAGAGATCATAACTAACATCACAGAAATACAACAATTATAAAGAAATATTATGAAAAATTATATTCCAACAAATCAGGCAATCTGGAAGAAACAGATAAATTCCGAGAATTATATAAACTACTGAAACTAAAACAGGAAGAAATAGAAAATCTGAACCGACCCACAGCCAGCAAAGAAATTGAATCAGTAATCAAAAACCTCCCAAAAACAATAATCCAGGGATGGATAGCTTTCCTGGGGAAGTCCATTAAACATTAAAAGAAGAATTAATACTTATTCTTCTGAAGATTTTACGAAAAGTAGAAATGGCAGGAAACTTCCAAACTCATTCTACAGGATGAGTATTACCTTGATTCCAAAAAAATCAGAGAATGATCCCACTAAGAAGAAATACAGACCAATATTCCTGATGAACATGGATGTAAAAATTCTCAACAAAAAACTAAGAACTCAAATACAACAGTACATTAAAAGAGCTATGATCAAGTGAGATTTATTTCTGGACTGCAGGTGTGGTTCAACATCCACAAATAAATCAATGTGATACACTGCATTAATAAAAGAAAGGATAAGAACTATATGATTCCCTAAATAGATACAGAAAAGTCATTTGACAAAATATAGCATTCTTTCTTGAAAAGAACCATCAAGAAAGTAGGGAATAGAAGAAACATATCTCAACATCATAAAGGCCATATACAGAAGACCCACAACTAATATCATCCCCAAGGGGGAAAAATGAGAACTTTTCTCATAAGGTCAGGAACACAGCAGTGATGTCTCCTCTCACCACTGTTATTCAACATACTACTGGAAGTCCTAGCCTCACCATTCAGAAAACAGAAAGAAATAAAATGAATCCAAGTTGGCAAGGAAGAAGTCAAATTTTCACTCTTCATAGACTATATGATACACTACATGGAAAACCCAAAAGACTACACCAATAAATTTTTGGAACTGATACATGAATTCAGCAATGTCACAGGATATAAAACCAACACACAGAAATCTGTTGCATTATCTATATACTGATAACGAAGCAGCAGGAAGAGAAATCAAAGAATTGATCCAATTTATAGTGGCATCAAAATCATAAGATACCTAGGACTAAATCTAATCAAAGAGGTGAAATATCTGTTCACTGAGAACTATAGAACATTTAAGAAATAAACTGAAGGATACACAAAGAAGTGGAAAAATATCCCATGCTCATGGATTGCAAAAACAAGAAAAGTTAGAATGTCTATATTACCCAAAACAATCTATACATTCATTACAATTCTGATCAAAATAACACCAGCATTTTTCATAGAACTAGAACAAACAATCCTAAAATTTGTATGGAACCACAAAAGATCCCAGATAGCCAAAGCAATCTTGAAAAAGAAAAGCAAAGCAGGAGGCATCACAATCTCAGACTTCAAGTTATATTACAAAGCTATAATCATTAATCAAGACAATATACAACTGGCACAAAAACAGACACATATGGGGCACCTGGGTGGCCCAGTTATTAAGTGTCTGCCTTCAGGTCAGGTCACAATCCCAGGGTCCTAGGATCGGGCCCCACATTGGGCTCCCTGCTCAGTGGGAGGTCCACTTCTCCTTCTCCCACTCCCCCTGCTTGTGTTCCCTTTCTAGCTATGTCTCTCTGTGTCAAATAAACAAATAAAATCTTAAAAAAATAGACACATGGATCAATGGAACAGAATCGAGAACCCAAAAATGGATCAACAATGTATGCTCAACTAATCTTTGACAAAGCAGGAAAGAATATCCAATGGGGAAAACAATGTCTAACAAATTGTGCTGAATAAACTGGACAGCAACATGCAGAAGAGGGAAACTGGAGCACTTTCTTACACCATACACAAAATTAAATTCAAAATGGATGAAAGACCGAAATGTGAGACAGGAAACTATCAAAATTCTAGAGAACACAGGTTGCAAACGCTTTGACCTTGGGCACAGCAACTTCTAACTAGATATGTCTTTGCAAGCAAGGGATAAAAAATCAAAACTGAACTACTGTGACCTCATCAAGATAAAAAGCTTCTGCACAGAAATGGAAACAATCAACAAAACTAAAAGACAGTTGATGGAATGGGAGAAGATATTCACCAATGACATCTTGAATAAAGGGCTAATATCCAGAATATATAAAATACTCATCAAAATCAACACCCAAAAATAAACAATCCAGTTAAGAAATTGGCAGAAGACATGAACAGACATTTCTCCAAAGAAAACATACAAGTGGCTAACAGACACATGAAAAAATGTTCAACATCACTCATCATCAGGGAAATACTAATCAAAACCACAATGAAGGGGTACCTTGGTGGCTCAGTTGGTTAAACGACTGCTTTCAGCTCAGGTCATGATCCTGGAGATCCAGGATCGAGCCCCACATTGGGCTTCCTGCTCGGCGGGAAACCTGCTTCTCCCTCTTTCAGTCCCTCTGCTTGTGTTTCCTCTCTAGCTGTGTTTCTCTCTGTCAAATAAATAAAATATAAAAAAAAACACACACACACAATGAGATACCACCTCACACCTGTCAGAATGGCTAAAATTAACAACTCAGGAAACAACAGATGTTGATGAGGATGTGGTGAAAGGGGAACGCTTTTGCACTGTTTTTCACTGTTGATGGGAATTCAAAGTGGTACAGTCGCTCTGGAAAACAGTATGTATTTTCCTCAAAAAGTTAAAAATAGAACTACCCTAATAGAACTACCTACAAATTTCACTACTGGACATTTTTCCAAAGGATATAAAAAATGCTGATTTGAAGGGACACATGCACCCCAACGTTTACAGTAACACTATCCACAATAACCAAATTATGGAAATAGCCCAAATATCCATTGGGTGATGAATGGATAAAGAAAAGGTGGTGTATATATGTGAGGAATATTACTCAGCCATCAAAAAGAATGAATTCTTGCCACTTGCAACAATGTGGATGGACCTAGAATGTATTATGCTAAGCAAAATAATTCAGTTTGAGAAAGACAAATATATGATTTCACTCATATGTGAAATTTAAGAAACAAAACAGATGAACATGGGAGAATAGAAGAAAAACATAAGATAAAAATAGAGAGGGAAGCAAACTGTAGGTGACTCAACTATAGAGAACAAACTGAAGGTTGCTGGAGGGGAGGTTGATGGGAGGATGAACTAAATGGGTGATGGGCCTTAAGAGGGGTGCTTGTGATGAGCCTGGGTATTATATGCTAAGTGATTAATCACTAAATTTTGCTCCTGAAATCAGAATTACACTGGATGGTAACTACTTGGAATTAAAAAAGAGGAAAAAAAAAGATAAACTAGTATTTCCAAAACATTTTTAAGCATAGGTTTGTCTTCTTCTCTCTTTTCTTCTTCTTTGTCCTCTTTCCCCATACATATATTGGTATTTTGTCGAGTTACTGGAGGAATTGGTGCCTGGGACTAATGTCCAAACTGCTTAACCCATTGTGGGAGGCTTGTCATAGTCTATCTCTCCTGACATCTTTAGCCTCACCTTTTGCTACTTTCCTTCCTACTCCTAATATTTTCAGCTCCCTAAAAGAAATCATCTTCTCTTACCTCCCAGCATTCCTTCACTCAGCAAACTCCTGATGCTTCTGGTCTCCAAAGAGATATCATTTCTTTGGGAAGCTCTTCCTGTCCCTCATCTTTAAGACTGGTACTTTCCCAGTCATGTTTTATTTTCTTGTGTACCACTTTGCCTGTAATCCCTGTAAAAACAGAGACCATTTCTGTGCTGTATAGATCCTCAGGAAATGGTGTTCTGAAGCTAGTTTATGGCAGAACCAGCTTGCACTGATTCACAGGAGCCCATTGCTAAACTTATAGGAATTTTGTGAGCTGATTGGTGTCCTTATGGTAGTTTGAAATCAGCTATGGTGGGAATACTTCCATCGCAGAAATTAGCAAACACAACAAAACTGGTTTGTTTTCAGCTGGTTGTTTAATAGTCAGGAGCACACTCAATACCTAGCATGATACCTGGCACCTGGTCATAGCAGGTATGTAATTAGTGATTTTTTGATGAACTAATGAATAAACTAGTTCTATTTTTAAAATGTACTCTATTGTCTCAATTTTTTCTACTTCGTAGGCTTTGGGAATAACCATCTTCGCATTTCAAGTTCTTTTCCCTGTCTTATGTTTTTAAGCATTATTGCCTAAAGGAAGGGACTATGCCATTTATTTGTCCATATTCTACAGTGCTTTTCAGAGACTAGACACATCATAATTTTTAAATGACAGCTATGTCTAGGAACTGAGCTCCTGCTGTCTCCCCACCTTTCTGTCATCATACCACTTCCAACTCTCACTCTGATGATTGTAGTAGCAGTCACTGAGCCCATTACTTTTTCTGAAATATACTGAGTATAGGGTTACCTTGGTGCAGACATATAAATTGGTTGTTATTATGGAAGGCCCAATTCTGCTCATCAGATTTTCCATGTTAAAATATATGCTAGAGATACATACATTTCCATGCTAGAGATACATACAAATGCTATTCTCTCAAAGTTTAGAGTCTTGTGTAATTCCCTTGAATAACTAGATTATCATCTCAAGTCAGGTTCCTCAGAAGCCAACCTGGAGGCAAAGATTTGAATATTTGTTAAGCAATGTATTAAGAAAGTGCTTTCAGGAGAAACTGGCAAGAGAGTGAAGGAAGCAGGACAGAGATGGAAAACTAAAAATGGAATAATCTGGGCAAAAGCTGTGGGCAGCATAGGTTCTAGCTTTATTCCACAAAGGAATGCTAGGGTGTTAATGTCAGAATTACCACAACCTGAGGCAAAAGCACTGGACCTGAAGACTGTGATAGCCAGAAACAAAAGTACTCATGGGGAGGAAACACAGATGTAGGAGACATCAAAGGTGATCTGGAATGGGTAGTGTTAAATCTAAAATGAGGATTACCAACAAATTCAGCATTAAATTGTTTATCATTTGGAAGTGTTTAATTACCTTTAGTCCTGGTTCTTTCGTTAATCACCTTTTTGACCTTGGCAGATAAATTCTGGGTCTAAATTTCTTCATTTATAAAATAGGGTTGTACTACACATTTTTAATGTTTCTTTTTTTTTTTTTT
>PITA01008537.1:63392-83865 GCA_004023965.1 Spilogale gracilis | reverse complement strand
GGGGGGGGGAGCCAGGCGGTTGCCTAGCAACTCCACAGCTGTCTGTTGACCTAGAAGAAGCTGCGCTGTCTTGACACAGCTGGTGTTTACATGTAACCGAGGCTCTGGCTTAGCGCTTGCTAGGAGGAAAGCTGAGGCAGGGCCCTCGTGGCAGCCTGGCCCCGGCCCCCGGCTGTGGTGGGCTCCCTGCCTGCCTGCCCTCTTTGCTTCAGCTCCCACCTCAAGTCCAACGGGGAGAGAGTGGGAGGGCAGATCTCAGAGCTGGAGGCTTTGGAGCTGGGGAAAGTTGATGGACACACACGCAGCCACACACACATACTCAACCTGAGGCCTTTAACACAGAAATGGTGGGAGACTAAGAAAGGGACGGTGGTGGGGGTGCCCAGTTTGTGCACAGATTTCAACCCACACAGAGAACACCAACATTCGCAGGGACACATGAACATACAGACCCATAAAGTCAAACTGACTCAGGCACTCATACACACATGGGCACGGAGATGCCCACGGACATGAGGACACCCAGACACACACACAAACACACAGTAACACAGTAATCAAGTATTGAAACCGAGACACACAGACATCTTGATATAGAGGATAAACAGGTACTGACCATCTGATAGGGACACGCTCAAACACACTGACAGCGATGCCTGGGTGGCCCAGTCAGTTAAGCATCTGTCTTTGGCTCAGGTCATGATTCCGGGGTCCTGGGATCCAGTCCCACATCGTGCTCCTTGCTCAGCGGCGGGGAGCCTGCCTCTCCCTTTCCTGCTCCCTCTGCTGTGCACTCTCTCCCTCTGTCTCTTTCTCTCTCTGACAAATAAATACAATTTAAAAAACAAACAAACAAACTGACATATATACAGGAACCCTGTGTTCACCCTAGCAACTCTCACGAACACAGTTTATCCCAGCTAGAGTCTGCAGGTTTACATTAGGGCCCACATACAGAGTCACCCTCACACGCACACAGAGAAACCCACAACCCCCCAAACCTTTATTGATTGCCCAAGGCAGACAACAGTCACTGACACCACTCATGGAGGCAAAGACACACCCAGGAGCCCAACACGTGAAGAGGCACAGGCCCCTGAAAGACCATGGGCCCTGACATGTCCCACCCGCTCCCACACAAATACCTGTAACACAAACACATGCCAGCCCAGGGCGTGGGCAAAGCAGAGACTCCTGCTGGCCCAGAGCCCTGAGCATCAGCGGCTGTACCTTGGGGTCAGAGAGCCCTGGTGGCCGGAGGACCAGTGCCAGATGAGCCCATATGTCCTGTGCCCTACCCCTGACCCTCAGCTCTAGGGAGAAAACGACCAGCTGTTTTGCTGGGAGCCCCCAGAGGGAGGGAAAAGATAGCACTCACCGCTCACAACCACCCCACCCCACCCGCCAGGAGTCCCTGTCTGAAGTGATGTCCTCTGGAATCCCTGAACAAAAGAGGCACTGTCCTGCTCAGATGAGCCCCAGTCTGATGGAGGCCATATCTCCCTTCCAGGCAGCTCTGGACAGCACAGATGGGTGGACACAAAGACACACACAAACACACACACATACACACACACGTGCTTGCAGGAGCATGTGGCAGCTCCTGGAAGGTTCTCGAGGGCTTCCTGACAGAGGTGAGCCTGGGACCTGACCTCAGAGCCCATGAAGAAGTTGGGGAGGGAGTGTGCTGAGGAGAACCTCCTTTTCTTACCCCAGACCCCGCCCCTCATCCAGCAGTTCCTCCTCCCCCCAGGGCCCCAGGGGCCGGCAGGGCCCCACAGCCCCAGCAGCCCAAGCAGTGAGCAGAGGAGGAGAGCAGATATTTTTAGCTTCTCTGCCACTGACATTTCGCAGCAGGCGACCTGGGGTGAAGCTGAGTGAGTGCTGAAGGCTGGGAGCAGCCGACAGCGCCTTCCCACCCCCATGCACACACACACACACACACACACACGCACGCACGCACACACAACTGTGCACGCACACAGCCCCCTCTCCCAACACCCCAGGGTTTGCATGAGGGGCACAGCTTCAGGCCCACAGTCACACACCTAGACACACACATGTGCACCTGTGCACATACTTGGTTCACAGGTCGCTTACGCCTAAGACCTCACACACCTGGACACAACATGTATCCGTTCACACACCGAGGTATACACACAGTTCAAACCTGGCACACACTTCCCACACCTGGCCAAGTGTACACACGCCCCTTGTCATTCATTCAAGAAGTAAGAGCCCGGTGATGACCATGTGTTGGCACTCTTCTAAACGCCAGGGATGCTGTGAGCAAATTTGACAAAAATTCTCCAGCCCTCATGGAGTTTATGTTATGTTCCCGGGAGGGAAGTGGGAAGTTTGACAATTAACAAAAAATAAATAAGCAAAGTATTGCCTCAAGAGCTACGCGTATAACCTAATCCCCCAAAATATACAACCACACATGTGAACAGGTCCCTAATAGTCACTCCCCCCAAATACACACAACTGCACATACAACCCGTAACCAAGACTCACACAGACAGCTCCACACACATACCTCACAACAGCCCCCAACATGTATACACACATGCGTAGTTACACGCTTCACATATAAACTCAAACACTTGACACACGGCGCAAATCTAGCCACACACTGTGCAGAGCTGGACACGTTCCTTACCCGCCTACATGGAACAGAGCCTCCACAAGAGCCTGTAGGTGCAGGATCACACAACCCGGCCCCCTCAACACACATACATATACAAGTGCCCACGACCATTCCCTCAGGTAGAATTTCTTCTCCCTCTGCCTATCACAAATATACACATACACACATTCCCACAATCCCACCCCAACGCAGTCCAGGTCTGTTTGCCACACGTTCACAGGTATACACAGGGACTCCTAGCACACTCACAACTTCAAACACACCCAACTCACATGCTCTAAAGAGGCCATGTACCCTACGTCAATATAGACCCATTCTCCCACCCACAGCCCTTCCCTCATTTCCCATGAGACGAGTATGGTCGCTGAAGACCATACATGTACCCAGAATACCCCCAAGATTCCAATCCTGCTATCTCCATGCCAGCCCCCAAGGGGCAGGACTCCCTCTGAGCTCAGACTTTGCCCCTGGTACCCAGGCTAGAGGTGGAGGCCAAGGAGAATCTATGTTTCTCAGATCTCCGTCCCCCCACCGCCGCTCCCTCTTTCCTCCCCTCCTTCCTTGCTCCTTGAGTTTCTTTCCTTCTATTCATCCATCTCCCTATCTCACCTCCCCAATAGCCCTTTGCCCCAAACCAAAATTAGAGGACCAAAAAAAAAAAAAGAAAGAAAAGAAAAGCAAGAATCATTGTCAAATCCTAAAGTCGGGCACCTGGGTGACTCAGTGGGTTAAAGCCTCTGCCTTCAGCTCAGGTCGTGACCTCAGGGTCCTGGGATTGAGGCCCGCATCAGGCTCTCTGCTAGGCAAGGAGCCTGCTTTCTCCTCTCTCTCTGCCTGCCGCTCTGCCTACCTGTGATCTCTCTCTCTGTGTGAAATAAATAAATGAAATACTAAAAAAAAAAAAAAAAAAAAATCCTAAAGTCCTGGGAGGGAGAAAGAGATAATGTGCCAAGGAAGGGAAGGGAAGGATAGGACTGACTGGCCCACGGGTTAGCATGCATAGCTGGGAGAAGCAGCCCTGTGTGTTCCCGGCTCTGCTGTGTTACCCTGGGTTAGTGGCTGTCCCTCTCTGGGTCTCCCTTCTGCCTCTATACAACGAGAGAGTTGCAGAGGATGATTTCTGAGGCAATAAAATTCTCAGAGACACTGCAGGGGTTGTATAAACAGGGAGAGGGCCTGGAGCCTTGGAAGTCTGATTAGAGCAAAGAGAGCCCCCTCTCCAGAACTCCCCAACCAGAGCAGCCTCCTCCCCTTTCTGGGCCTGGCTTCTGAGAGGTGACAGCACCTCCTGTCCCCCAACACATGTGCTCCCCTCAACCATTGGCCATGTCCTCGGCCCTCTCTGGACCTTTGGCATCCCTGTTTGCGTCCTTAGGGCTCACATTTGGGCTCTGTGCCGGTGAGCCAGTCTATCTGTGCCCTGTCTGTATGTCTGTCTGGTTGCCAGCAGCCTTCCGGCGCCAGGAGGGGAGGCAGCAGTCGGGGAGATGGGGGTGGGGAAGGAGGTAGCGTTGACAAGTTCCAATGTCTGGCTTTCCCTCCTGGAAACCCCGAGCTGGGGCTGGCCCCCCCTTCCCTTCCTGTCTCTCTCGCTCAAGCACGTCCCTTCTAAGAGCCCCTCTCTGCAGACACCCCCAGTGGAACCAAGCCCAGATCTGCTGCCAAGAAGGCCGACATTTCTTAGACTTGCCACGTTAAAGGGGCCTGCACAGGCACGCACTCAAATCCCCCTCCGTGTCCTCCTCCCGTGCACATTCAGACGACCCGAAACACACAAAGACACGGTTGGACACAGCGGCCACCTGTGCACACAGGAGGTAGCACATGGAGCATATCTGACCCTGGGCTCCCAGACAAGCACAAACACAGCCATGTCCTCCCCCTCCTTCCCACACTCAGCTTACCACCGACTCAGAAGCACGCACGGTTCCCAGCACACGGTGCTCACAGACACGCACAAACATAATCACACAGAGGGCCTTGTTGTGCAGGGAAGCCAGTGCAAACCCATAGCATATTGTCTCCCTGCACAGCGCTGCCAGCCGCCGCCGCCACCATCGTCACCACCCCGGGCAGAGGCAACCCGGCGACATGACGCCTGTGCCCGGTACACGCGGCAAGCACGTCAGTCCCACACAACGGCGGTCCCCAGCCTCGCTGTAGGTGACCGCACCGACAAAGTCTGCTGGGCGCAGAGGCACTGCGGGGCCACACCAGGGGCATTCGGAGGAGCCCACACAGTTGTGGACACACACATACACTCACAACTGAGTGCAGCGTTCCTCTGGGCACATACAGCTCCTGCCCCTTGGACACACTCAGCTGAGCTTCAACTCACAATTGTGTCATTAGCCTCTTGTACACAGCAACAATGTGAACTCAAGCACACATACTGACCCTTCAGTGCACGCACAGATTCCTTGTCACTAACAGTTGGCTTTCACGTGCACACACTGCTAGACACAGCATCTCTGGGAACACAGGCATGTGTTCAAACTCGGAACACATGCCGCTTCTCCTTGTGCTTACACAGACACACAGTGACCCCCTGTGCACGCACAAGCTAGCACAAACATACACACGGCGGCATCTGTGCACACCGAGGCAAACTCAGACTCACAAATCGCCCCCACATGCTCTTTTCCACATACGAAAGTGTGTGTGCTCCCCAGGAAAGACCTAGCTCTCTGAACCTCACACACAGACCCTCCAGCCCTCTGGCTCCCCACCCCAGCCTCCCTTGGCTGGTGAGGGTGGAGAAGGACTGGGAAGGCTGGGGGGCTGGCTCAGCCCTTGTTCCCTCCCCCTGCCGGCTGGCTCGCTCCCTCCTGTCTGGCAGAGTCAGCCAACCCAGCCCTGGCTCCAGCAGCCCTGGCTGTTCTGGGCAAACTCTCGGCCGCAGCAGCAGCAGCAGCAGCAGCAGCAGCAGGGGCGAGAAGGGTGCAGGCGGCTGCCAACGTGGCAGACGGCGGGCAGGGCGGCAGGAAGGAAGCTGGGCCTGTTCTGCGCCCACTCACTGGGGGAGACAAAACCAAGGGGGCTGGATGAGCAAGCGACGCAGCTGGGTAGGGGGACCTGGTGCCCAGCCTGGGCTCCGGGCCCACACTGGCCCCAGACTCACTGGGTGACCTTGGGGAACTTGCTCCCCCTCTCTGGTCCTGTTTTCTCCATCAGTGAATAGTCTGGACTGGACACTTTTTTCATCTCCCAAACCCTGTATCCAATTCAGCTCAGGGAGCTCGTAGGAGGGAGAGGTGAGTTCACTTGGTGACCTCAGGCAGGCTCTTTCCCCTCAGAAACTTAGCCTTTCAGTCCAACAGTAAAACTTCCTGAAATCTGTGCAGCTCTCACTGTTGAAAAACCATTTTCGTTCTATAAAGGTAGTACCATTTTACAGATAAGAAAACTAAGGTTCAGGGGCGCCTGGGTGGCTCAGTTGGTTGAGCCACTGCCTTCGGCTCAGGTCATGATCCCGGAGACCCGGGATCGAGTCCCACATTGGGCTCCCTGCTCTGCGGGAAGCCTGCTTCTCCCTCTCTCACTCCCCCTGCTTGTGTTCCCCCTCTAGCTGTGTTTCTTTCTGTCAAATAAAATAAAATCTTATAAAAAAAGAAAGAAAAAAAGAAAGAAAGAAAACTAAGGTCAGACAGGTCAGATGAGGCACCCAAGGTTCCCCAGCAAGTGACCGGCCGAGCTGGGACAGGAGCTTGCCTTAGGAGTTTGCCTCTAAGAATCAATGCTGCTTCCTCATCGTTCAGTCATCCCACGCCCCCACCAGTTTCTGGGCTGGCCCCCCTGAGGCTCCCCACCTCCCAGTCCTGGGCCCCACCAGAGCCACCTGGTCCTGCCCTGGGGAGTGAGGGTTCAAAGGCCAGACAGGCCTCCCACCAACATTCCAGCTGCCACTGGGAACACAGCTGTCAGCAGGGCCAAGAGAGCCAAAACCCGCCTCCCAAGCAGACCCACATAATTGGTACATTGTCAACTCAAAAAGGGAGCTGCTGTGGGATCCAGGGCAAGCCGCAGTCCTCTCTGGGCCCTAGCTTCTTCATCTGGCCACAGTGGATGGGACTAGATGAATTCCAAGGGCCCTTTCAACTTGGACGATTGTCTAGGGAGTGACCAAGGAGAAATACGGTGGGGAGAGGCAGCTGTACGGAGGTCCCCGGGGGGGCCATGGGTGTGTCTCAGGTGTCTGGACCCAAGAATCTGACCTCTGCCTCACTCTGCCTCACTAGTAGGCTGAGATCACATCTGGGTCGAGTGTAAGGTGGATGCATGGACAGACAAGTGGACAAAGGTACGAAGGACAGAAGGGAACAGAGGCCCTCAGCCAGTTGTTCTGGAGGCAAAGCACCCCTGAGGAGGAAAGAGCACAAAAGGCAGAGGGAGGCTCTCGGCCTACCTACCTCCTTTGTTTACTGACAAACCTCTCTTGAAGGTCACTCTGCCCCACCCACCAGGGCAGGCTGTGGGGACAGCACAAGTGGGGCTGCTAGAGGAGGGTGGTGAATGCTGAGGGATCGCTCTGAGCCCAGTGGAGGAGGCTCCCCGCTCATCGGTGAGGGTAATGAAAGTCTTCTGGGAGAAGTCCAGTAAGCCTGGGGAAGTGAGTGGGCTCCAATATGGATCCGAATGGATGCAATTACCATCCCATTTTGTGGATGGGGAAATCAATTCTCAGAAGTAGAGGGACCTGCCCGACTGCAAAGCCAGTGTTTTTTTGTGCTATGCCACGCTGCCTCCCGAAGGAGTGAATTGCTAATGGTGGCATTTCAGATTTCAGATGTAGTGACAGCAAACTGGGGAAGAGGTTCTGGACAGATGGTTCCCAATCGGGTCCCTGCCTCGGGCTAGCAGAGCAGAGGGTTGTCAGGGCAAGCGAAGCGCCCTCCCTTCCATTCCTCTTGTGTGTGGGATGCAAGCAGCCCCCCCTTACACACTCTCCTCACCATCCCCCTCCAACCCTTTGGCCCTGCCTGGGTGACCTGCATGAGCTCAGCTTCCCAGCAGCCCTGCGGAGGAGTCTACCGGGGCAGAGGCTGCCTCTGCCCTCTCACTGCTTGGCAGTGCCAAGGGAGGCGGGGCCGGGGAGGGGCAGGGCAGGGGGGCCCTCATCGCCACCAGACCTCTGGTCCTGTCCCCCAGCTCAGGCACCCCTGGGGTTTGCTGCAGAGGCCCAGGCTGGGACAGGTGGCGCAGGGCTGGGACATGCTGGTCAGGCCTGTCCCCGTTGCTGCAGCCTTGTTGAGCTGCCATTAACAAGTGGCCGGAGGTTGCCGTGTCTCCATGGAGACCAGACAGTCAGTGCGGCTCCGGGGTGAGGGCCGTGATTAGTGAGTGTCAGCTTTGCCAGCTCTGCTCTTCCCACCGCCCCGCTGCTGGGCTCAGAGACAACAGGCCTGGCCAGGGAGGGGGGGGCGCACTCCCAAGCCCAGGCCCAGGTACTGTGTCTTTGTCTCCCCCAGTGGCTCCTCAATTCCCCCTCCCTTCCCTCCCAATCAATCTTCCACACAGCCCCCAGGGGGGAGCCTTCTAAAACACAAGCTGAATCCTGACATGGTCTCCCTTAAGAACTTTCCTTGGCTCCTCATTCCCTGCAGGCCAAGAGTCAAATTCCTTGTCGTGGCATTCAAGGCCTTCATTCATTCATTTCCTCATTCATTCACTCATTCCTACAACAAATCTGTTTTTGTGCATGTACTGTGTGCCAGAGATGGCCAGGTATACACGTCAGTAAAACCAGCAAGATCCCTGCCGTCCTGAAACGTCCAGTCTCGCGAGGAAGACATGCTATAGACAAAATACAAATCAATAGATACTTGATTACAATCATGGCAAGGACTGGGAAGAAATGGAGAGGATGTGTTGGCAGAGATTAATTTATAGGGGGCCAGCCTACCTAGGGTGGTCAGTGTGCCTTCCGTTTGAGGACAGTATACATTGCTGGCGATCCGCCATTGGGGAGACAGGGAGGAAGAGCCCCAGTCTCTCGCCCTGGCCTGCTCCTCTCCCACTCCCACTTCTACCCCCAACCCCATGTTTCCATTTTTTTTTTAAAGGTTTTTATTTATTTATTGAGAGAGAGAGTATGAGTGGGGTGGGGAGGAGCAGAGGGAGAGGGAGAAGCAGACTCCCTGCTGAACAGGGAACCTGATTAGGGCTTCCATCCCAGGACCCTGGGATTATGACCTGAGCTGAAGGCACATGCTTATCTAACTGAGCCACCCAAGCACCCCCCCACCCAGTTAAAGCATCAGACTTATTCAAGGGAGACACCTGCCAGTTATGGCCAACTTGTCCTCCCTGCCCCCATACTCCCACCCCTACCATGCTTACCACTCATCAATCCCATGTCCTGTCAACTACCACTTACCGCCCGTCTTTTCTCTCCTCATTGCTACCTCGGACCCCATAATTTTCACCCCAGTCACACCTGCCCCCTAAGGAGCTTATCCCTTCACTCAGTAGTTCTTTGTCCCTCGGATCATGCATTGAGCGCCCCCTATGTGCTGGGCACTAGGCTGGGCTTTGGGACGCGTCAGTGAGCCTGAGTCCACACAGTCTCTGAGTCTAGCCCAGGAGAGGGCAAGTCCACAGCAGGAGTAGGAGGACCTAATCTGGAACAGGGGTGCCTAGGAGAGCTTTCCAAGAGAAAGTGGCTAAACGGAGACCTGAGGGAGGGTGAAGAATTTGCCGCAGAGAGAGAGAGGGAAGGCATCCCACGCAGAGGAAAGAGCACGTGGGCAGGCCACGCAGCAGGGCAGGCAGAAGTAAGAGACTCAGAGTCTCCTGTGCAGGCTGGAGGGGGCCCCTTGGGGGACTTTAACCCAGGGGGCACACCCTCAGATCTGCTCCCCAACATCCATTTCACCCTCCACACTTCAGCTAGAATCATCTTTCTACAATTGGCACAATCATGTCCCTTTCCAGCTCTTAAAATCCTGCTCTGTCCCTCAGGCCACAAGTCGCTGGAGTCTCTTGAAACCCTGTTGCCAGCCTCATTTCCTATTGCTCCTCCTCCCGGTCAACTCTGCTCAGCCACACCCCAACAGAACAGGTCATATCCTTTCACAGCTCTGGGCCTTTGTCCATGGAGGGCTCGCCTCCCTGAACGCCCTCCCCCACTTCTCCAGTCTTTGGAGTCTTGCAGTCTTCATGTTTCGGAACCCAACCCAGATGGACCTCCTCCAAAAGCCTGTCCTGACCCCTGTCCCCAACAAGAGCAAGTTTCTCCTCCATGCCCCATTACTTAATTACAGAGAGCTAATATTCAGTGGATGCTTTTACCTCTCTGCTAGGCTTTATAAAAGTATTTCATGTTCGTGATATTCTTTACGAAAGTATCTTATCAGCCACATTTTACTCATGCGAAACTGGGGCTCAGAAACTTGAAGGGACTAACCTAGTTTCCAAAGTGGCAGAGCAGGGACTCAACCCCAGGCGGTTGCCTGCCGCATCTCATGTACTTAATCCCTAGGCCACTTCGCCCTCTAATAAGGTTTTCCAGTAATGTACGTGCCTCCCCTAGCAGACTAGCAGCACGTGGAGGTCAGCGTCCAAGTCCAATTCATCTCAGCTCCCCGGAGTCCAGCATATGGCTCTACACACAGGAGTGGGTACAAATGTGTGCAGAGTGAATAAATAACTTTAGCTAGAAGGCTACTAGAGGGTTGTGCTCTGGGCTCACAGACAGCTTTTTTTTTTTTTAAAGATGTACTTATTGGGGCGTCTGGGTGGCTCAGTCTTTAAGCATCTGCCTTCTGCTCAGGTCATGATCCCGGAGTCCTGGGATTGAGCCCTGCATTGGGCTCCCTGCTTGGTGGGAAGACTGCTTCTCCCTCTCTCACTCCCTCTGCTTGTTTTCCCTCTCTTGCTGTGTTTCTCTCTGTCAAATAAATAAAAATATTTAAAAAAAAAGAAAAAGAAAAAGAAAAAGAAAAAAGAAAAGATTCCCATCCTTAGGGAGTAGCCCCTTTGGAATCAGACAGATCCAGCTATGAATCTCAGCTCTGCCCTTATATAGAGCTGTGTTACGCCAAACGTCTGCCTGCTTTTAAAAGTTGGTGGTGGGAGCGCCTGGGTGGCTCAGTTGTTAAGAGTCTGCCTTTGCGGGGCGCCTGGGTGGCTCAGTTGGTTAAGCGACTGCCTTCGGCTCAGGTCATGATCCTGGAGTCCCAGGATCAAGCCCCGCATTGGGCTCCCTGCTGGGCGGGAAGCTTACTTCTCCCTCTCTCACTCCTCCTGCTTGTGTTCCCTCTCTCGCTGTGCTTCTGTCTATCAAATAAATAAATAAAATCCTTAAAAAAAAAAATGAGTCTGTCTTTGGCTCAGGTTATCCCGCAGTCGTGGAATGGAGCCCCGCATCAGGCTCCCTGCCTGGAGGGAAGCTTACTTCTCCCTCTCTCACTCTTCCTGCTTGTGTTCCCTCTCTCGCTGTTTCTCTCTGCCAAATAAATAAATAAAATCTTTTTAAAAAGTTGGTGGTGAATGGATTTCTGGGTAGCTCAGTGAGTTTAAGCCTCTGGCTTCTGCTCGGGTCATGATCTCAGGGTCCTGGAATCTAGCCCCACATGGAGCCCCACATCAGGCTCTCTGCTCAGCGGGGAGCCTGCTTCCCCCTCTCTCTCTACCTGCCTCTCTGCCTACCTGTAACCTATCTCTCTGTCAAATAAATAAAGAAAATCCTTAAAAGAAAAAAAAAGTTGGTGGTGAAGATAATGAATGGCGGCCATTCTTACCATTCCTCACGTGTCTACTATATGCTGTGCTGGGCTTTGTCGGTTATTCTTTTTTTTTTTTTTAATAAAAGGGCCTGCATGGGTCCTTGCCTAATCCAAACCTCATTGCCAGGGTGGATTTCCAGGCCTGAGGAGTGATGAGGGACAGCTGGTTGCTGGGAGTGGGTGAATAGACCTTGAACTTGTGGGGGGTGGGGCACAGAGGGGATGGGGGAGAAGAAGGGCCTCTAGTACACTCTCATTAGGGACCAGCTCGCCCTTACTGATCTTTATAAATGACCCAAAAGGAAGGAATTCCGAGTGCCATTTTAGAGAAGAAGAAACAGAGGCTCAGGCTGGAGGAATGACCGCAAAGCCTGTTCATTGGCTTGCCTCTGAGGCGGTCGTGCTTTATGTCTCTCGTCTCATTTCATCCTCACAACAGCTCTCTAATAAAGCAGTATTGGCTTCCCATGTTACAGATGAGGAAACCGAGGCACAGAAGAGTTAGGGGACTTGTCTGAAGTCATATAGCTCAGAAGTGGCAGAGCTGGGAGTTGAATCTTGGCAGTCCAGCTCTTAACTTTAAGCTCCGCTATCTTACGTTACCAGAGTTATAACTGGGTTTCTTTCTTTCTTTTTTTTTTTTTTTAAGATTTTATTTATTTAACAGAGAGAAATACAGCCAGAGAGGGAACACAAGCAGGGAGAGTGAGAGAGGGAGAAGCAGGCCTCCCGCTGAGCAAGGAGCCCTATGTGGGACTCAATCCTGGGTCTCCGGGATCATGACCTGAGCCGAAGGCAGTCGCTTAACCAACTGAGCCACCCAGGCGCCCCTATAACTGGGTTTCTTTCTTTCTTTTTTTTTTTTTAAAGATTTTATTTATTTGACAGAGAGAAACACAGCCAGAGGGGGAACACAAGCAGGGAGAGTGAGAGAGGGAGAAGCAGGCCTCCTGCTGAGCAGGGAGCCGGATGTGGGACTTGATCCCCGGTCTCCAGGATCATGACCTGAGCCGAAGGCAGTCGCTTAACCAACTGAGCCACCCAGGTGCCCCTATAACTGGGTTTCTTAACTTGGCTGGTCACTACTCTGCCTCAGTCATCTGTCTGAGGAATGGGGTACAGTAAAAATGCCCCCCACCCCAAAGTTATAAAGCCAAGAAGAGGCAGAAATGTGATCTAGGCTGAAGCGGGGCCATGTGGCAACTGCTAGGGGAGTGGGGCTTACCTCTGCTCCTCAGGCCCCAGCCCTGCAGGCCCAGGATAGCTGGGCAGGGCCCTGGGGGCAACTCAGAAAGACAATGCTCTGGTTTAGGCTCAGGACTATGCCCTTCCTCCCAGCCTGGCCAGAGAACATGGCGCTTTCTCAGGGCCAGAAGCAGAGGCGGCAGCCCCCCTTCCTCTCCAAGGCCCAGCTGTGGGGCGGCTGCCCAAGCTCCCACCAGCCCCGCCTCTCCTACTCCCCGGCCAAGTTGCTGCTCTGTGGTCACCTGGACCCAATTTCCTCCTTCCTGCCTCCTCCCATCTCTGGGAGGCGCCCCTGGGCTGCCCTGCCAATTTCCAGTCTTCTCCCCCAGGAAGCCTTCTCTGTCCTCCCCCCACCGCCACCCCCAGGTCTCCTACCCCTACTTGGAACATTTCAGCTCCTCTCCCTTCAGCCCCACACACAGAGAATCATTTGGACCATCAGCCCATTTTCCATTTGGTTCCTGGCTGAACATTGGGTCCCCCTGGCCAGACTGCTGAGTTCTCTTCCCCAAGGCGGTTATCACATCACGTGCTTCCCTCTCCCCCACAGGACCAGGTAGGGAGAAGCCCAGAGCCAAAGTGGCCCATGCTCGAGGAACTGAACCTTGGTGCTCAGAGGCCTGAAGCCAGCATCACTGTTAAACTTTTGAGATCTAAGCACCCCTCCTTTTACATGAAGAAACTCTGAAGGTGCAGGGAGGAGAAGGGACTTGCCCAAGGCCACCCAGAGGCTAGGCCAGTATCCAAACCCAGGTTTTCTGGCTCTCAGGTACAGGTTTCTGATGCTTGACCTAGAGCAAGTTTCTAATCCTCCCGGGTCCTCATTTTTAGGCAGGAGACCAAAATAGTTCCCCAAAATGTATTATCAGAATCTGGGGGGTTAATGCTGTCTCACATGCCAGATCTGGAAAAGACCCAAATCCAACCTCCCTCTATTTACCCCCATTTCATAAACAAGCAAACTGAGACTCTAAAAGTAGATAGGACCTCCTCGAGGTCACACCAAGCTGGAGCTAGAGCTGAGACTGGATTCCGTGTCAAGTTCTTAGAAGAAAAATTAAGTGTTACCAACTAACCCATTCCTTCAACAAAGATTTTTTTGTTTTGGGTTTTTTTTTTTCTGGTGGGTTTGTGTGTGTGTGTTTGTTTTTGTTTGGGATGAGTCTAATAATGCCAGGCTCTATGCTGGTTGCTAAGAACAGAAGGTTAAAAAAGACAGTCAGAGCTGGTAGGGATATGAGGGGGCTCCCAGGCAGGAAATGGTCTGCATCTTTTTTTTTTTTTTAAGATTTTATTATTTATTTGACAGAGAGAAACATAGCCAGAGAGGGAACACAAGCAGGGGGAGTGAGAGAGGGAGAAGCAAGCTGAGCAGGGAGCCTGATGCGGGACTCGAACCCGGGTCTCCGGGATTATGACCTGAGCCGAAGGCAGTCGCTTAACCAACTGAGCCACCCAGGTCCCCCAATGGCCTGCATCTTGATCTGGGTACCTATTACATGGGTGTGTTCAGCTTGTGAAAATTCACTGAGCTGCAAGTTTTGGTACGCACACTCTTCTGAATGTATATTTAAATTAAAAAAAATTTTTAAAGATTTTATTTATTTGACAGAGAAACACAGCTAAAGAGGGAACACAAGCAGGGGGAGTGAGAGGGGAGAAGCAGGCTTCCCGCCGAGCAGGGAGCCCAATGCAGGGCTTGATCCCAGGACCCTGGGATCATGAACCGAGCCAAAGGCAGATACTTAACCAACTGAGCCACCCAGGCACCCTTAAAAAAATAGCTTTAAAGATTTTAGTTATTCATTCGAGACACATACAGAGAGAGAGAGAGAGAGCAAGAGACAGAGAGAGAGAGTACAAGCAGGAGGAGAGGCAGAGGGAGAGGGAGAAGCAGACTCTCCACGGAGGAGGGCTTGGAACAGGGAGTCGGATGTGGGACTCGATCCCAGGACCCGGAGATCATGATCTGAGCTGAAGGCAGATGCCCAACCATCTGAACCATCCAGGGGCCCTTAAAAAAAAATTCATTTATTTATTTTTTATTTTTATTTGTTTGTTTATTTATTAAAGATTTTATTTATTTATTTACCAGAGAGAAGCACAGCTAGAGAGGGAACACCAGCAGGGGGAATGAGGGAGGGAGAAGCAGGTTTCCTGCCTAGAGCAGGGAGCCCAATGCGGGGCTCGATCCGAGGACTCTGGGATCATGACCTGAGCCAAAAGCAGACACTTAATGACTGAGCCACCCAGCTGCCCCTTTTTATTTATTCTTTTTTTTTTTTTTAAGATTTTATTTATTTATTTATTTGACAGAGAGAGAGAAATCACAAGTAGGCAGAGAGGCAGGCAGAGAGGAGGAAGCAGGCTCCCTGCCGAGCAGGGCCTCCATCCTAGGACCCTGAGATCATGATGTGAGCCGAAGGCAGAGGCTTAACCCCCTGAGCCACCCAGGCGCCCTTTATTTATTCTTTTAAGATTTTTAAAAAATGTATTTATTTGACAGAGAGAGACACAGCAAGAGAGGGAACACAAGCAGGGGGAGTGAGGGAGGGAGAATCAAGCTCCCTGCAGAGCAGGGAGCCCGATGTGGGGCTTGATCCCAGGATCCTGGGACAAGGACCTGAGCTGAAGACAGACGCTTAACGACTGAGTCACCCAGGTGCTCCCTAAAAATATTTTTCTAAAGATAGTCACAAGCATCAAGTTTACAGAGCTACAGTAGAGTAGAGGAGATGAGATGTTAACTAATTACACCAATGATTGATTAATTACAATTATGTCAAATGCTGCAATAAAAGTAGAGGGTGCTAGGGTGCCTGGGTGGCTCAGTGGGTTAAAGCCTCTGCCTTTGGCTCAGGTCATGGTCTCAGGGTCCTGGGATGGAGGCCTATGTCGGGCTCTCTGCTCAGCAGGGAGCTTGTTTCCTCCTCTCTCTGCCTGCCTGTGATCTCTCTCTGTGTGAAATAAATAAAATCTTAAAAAAAAAAAAAGTAGAGGGTGCTAAGGGTTGTGGAGTAGCCCTTAGCTCATGCAGATAGTCAGGGATGGCTTCTCAAAGGAAGGGAGGAACAAGTAGAACTGTACAGAGTGAGCAGGAATGATTCTCAAACCCTACCTTATACCACCCGAAAATTAATGAGGTACCTGGCCAGCTCATGGGTAGAGCATGTGACTCTTGATCTCGGGGTCATGAGTTTGAGCCCCCATTGGGCATAGAGGTTACTTAAAAAAATAATAATTCAAGATGAATCACGAACTTAAATGTGCTAAGACTATAGAGCTTCTAGAAGATGTATGGGAATATCTCCATGATCTTGGGATAGGCAAAAATTTCTCAGGCATCAGAAACATGAAACATGAGACAGAATTATCAGGGGATGGGGAAAAGCATTCAGGACAGAGAAAACAACGTGTGAAGGCCCAGAGGAAAGAAGGGACAAGGTATGTTAGAAGAACTGAGAAAAGGCCAGAAGAAGTGAAGGCAAGGGGAGAGTGAAGTGTGAGAGAATCCAAGAGGAGGTAGGGGTCTGACAAGCCAGGGCATTATAGGTTGGGTTTTGAACTGGGAGTTTATCCTAAGGGTACTTGGCAGTCAGAGAAGGGTTTTGGTGTTGTTGTTGTTGTTGTTGCTGTTGTTTTTAAGATTTCATTTATTTATTTGACAGAGAGAAACACAGCATGAGAGGGAACACAAGCAAGGGGAGTGAGAGAGGGAGAAGCAGGGCTCCCGCCAAGCAGGGAGCCCAATGGGGGGCTTGATTCTGGGACTCTGGGACCATGACCTGAGCCGAAGGCAGACACTTACTGAGCAACCTAGGCGCCCCTCTTCCTTTCTTTTAAAATTAAAGTCATCTCCTCGGGGCGCCTGGGTGGCTCAGTTGGTTGGGCGACTGCCTTCGGCTCAGGTCATGATCCCGGAGACCCGGGATCGAGCCCCACATCAGGCTCCCTGCTCGACGGGAAGCCTGCTTCTCCCTCTCTCACTCCCCATGCTTGTTTTCCCTCTCTAGCTGTGTTTCCCTCTGTCAAATAAATAAAATCTTTAAAAACTTTAAGTCATCTTTACACCCAATGTGGGGCTCGAACTCACGACCCCAAGATCAAAATTCTCATGCACTTTCATCCAAGCCAGCCTCAGCTTCCCAAGAGAAGGATTTTTGGTAGGGGGAGTGGCAGGAGCAGCAACTGAAGCAACAGTTAGGGATGATGTGACCTTCACCTGGGTTTGCAAAATCCAGAATTACGTTCTTTGATGTGCCCAGGACAGCAAGGTATGGCTTATGCAGAACTGCAAATAAAAGGAAACACCCCTCCTTCCTCCCTGCTCAGCAACCAGACAAAGCCAGGCTTGGATTTTCTTCCTTGCGAATCAAGATGTAGCTTTACAGCTTGAAAAGTCACTTAATCCAGATGCCAGCATGAGGCAGGGTGTGGCAGGTGGGGACTTGGACTGCAAGGCCCTGTCCTGCCAGGCCCAGCCCAGGTCTTAGAGGAGCCCGCGTTTGCCAGCTCCCACCCACGCCCCAGCTCTTGCTGTAGCCCCACCCACCTCACCCCTGCTCAGAACCTGGACCTACTCACATCCTGTTCCTTCTCTCCCTCCCTTGGAGGACTAAAGCGTCTCACCAGGAAGAGCTCAGAAGTCAGGAATTTTCCTCATCCCCTCCGGCTCCCCCCCCACACCAATATACCCAGCACCAGGGCCCAGCAGAGTCCAGCTGTCTCACCACCCAGGCGTTCCCTGAAAGGTGCTCACCAATCCCTTCAATTCAACCAACATTTACTGAGCCCCTGCTGCATGCCTGGCAGGGGCTTGAGGAAAAGCGTATTATTCCTCCTCTCCAGGAATTCTTGGGGTAATGGGGGAAAGAGAGAGCAAAATATACATGAGCTTTATAGAGGAGCAAAGTGCAAGTGAGTGTAGAAAGTGAGACTGAGGGCGCCTGGGTGGCTCAGTTGATTGGGCAACTCCCTTCTGCTCAGGTCATGATCCCAGAGACCCGGGATCGAGTCCCACCTTGGGCTCCCTGCTCTGCGGCAGGAGGCCTGCTTCTCCCTCTCTCACTCCCCCTGCTTGTGTTTCTCTCTCTCGCTGTGTTTCTCTCTGTCAAATAAATAAAATCTTTAAAAAAAAAAAAAAAGAAAGAGAATTCCTCTAAGAGGTGACATTTGAGCGGGGTCCTAAAGAATAAGTAAAATCGACAGTAAGAAATGCTCTTTGTGACAGTGGAGAGTATAAGAATTATAGTGACTGTTGGGGATGTCAGATACAGTGCTTAGCACCTTCTGTATTCATTTACCCCATACAATGACTCTATGAAGTAGGTATTAGAATTATGTCCATTTTCTAGATGTAGTAATGAGGCTTAGAGAAGGAAATTGATTTGTTTACAAACTCTCACAGCTGTACATGGCAGAACCAAAACTTGAACCCAGGTCTCTCTGCGTCCATGCTCTTAACTTCTACAACATAGAGTGGCTTGGGTAAAGGACATGTGGAGGAGGGGAGCAGTGGAGGGGTGGAGGCTGGACTTGGTGGCAGAAGTCTTGGTGAGGAGGATGGGCTTTATCCAGAGAGCCATGGGGCCACAGAAGGTTCACTAGTGAAGGAGGGGGTAAAGAGGGATAGCACTCACACTCAGTTTTCTACATTGACGGCCCACTTTGAAGGAGGAGAAGTTAGAGACGGAGAAATTGGTACAGCAGTTGCTGCAAAAATCCAAGAAAAGGGCGCCTGGCTGGCTCAGTCAGTAGAGCATGTGACTCTTGTTCTCAGGGTCATGAGTTCAACCTTCACATTGGGTACAAAGCTGATTTTTTAAAAATCCAAGAAAGAGATGAGGGCTAAACGATGGAGAAGAGGCGGTGCACCAGGGAGAAACCAAGCAGAGCTTGGGGATGAAATGGAAGGAATAGTCAAAGATGGTGTCTGGGGTTTCTGGCCCATGTGTGTGCTCCAGAGAGAAGCCCAATAATTGGTCTTTCATAATTTATTGGGCACCTGGTCCCCCAGCCATGGCTCAGCTCTGCACCTGCAAAACTCACTCCTGGAAGGTGCTTTGTTCTTCTCCAAAACGTGTCTTCATCATTTGTTTGTGTATTCATTCACAATGAGCACCTCTGTATGCTGAATGTTCTGGGAGCTGCGGGTAAGCTAAACCTGCCTTATTCAGGGGGTAATGGTTATAGCCTGGGGTCTGGATTTGAACCCGATTTCTGCAACTCCTTGGTGCTCAGTCCTGGCCGAGCCTCCAGCTGGCTGTGACTTTGGATAAGTCACTGAACCTCTCATTGTCTCAGGTTGCTCATCCGAAAGATGGGGGAATGGACAGTCCTTGCCCCAGGAACTCCGTGGGTTGGTACACATAAAGTCTCTGGTACTGGGTAAGAATTCGGGGTCTGCTATTACTCTAATGGAGAGACAGATCCAATTACACAATTAATTATTTAATTACGACAGTGATAAATACCCTGAAGGAGGAGCAGTGCAGTCTGGAGGTGAGGGAAGGCTACCCAGAGCGAGGGATGGTCCTGCTCAGCCGAGCTGAGGGTGCTGGGGCTAGCTCGGTGAAACATGAGGGAAGAAGGGAGGGTCAGGTGAGGCAGAGGGGCGTCTGAGTAGGCAGACCCTCAGGCCGGAAGAGGCGCCGAGAGGTCCATATTTCTGTAACTTTACCTCTTTGGAGCCCTCACACAATGCTGAGAAGTAGGTCAGGCTGATACTCAGCTCCCATTTTCTAGAAAGGGCACTAAGGCCCAGAGAGGGACAGCGACTTATCTGGTCAGTAACCAAGCCTCCCGGTTGACGCTCTGCCCCCACTGATCCAGGGAGCTGGAGGGGATCAGCCTGAGAAGAGGCCTTTGTCCCCATGCCCACTGGGGTGGGAGCAGCAGGAGCTGAGGCCGCAGCTGGCCACCAGTGGCTGTGGCGGCCAGAGCTGCATTCCTTCCCCTGCCAACAGAGCAAGTCCAGGCTCATGGCAGGGGCCTGGAACATTCTTTTTTGTCTTAAAAGAAGAAAGAAAGAGAGAAAGAGAGAAAGAGAGAAGAAAGAAAGAGAGAAAGAGAGAAGAAAGAAAGAAAGAAAGAAAGAAAGAAAGAAAGAGAACAGAGGAAACAACTCCCAACTGTCTCCCCTAACCTTGAGTCTCTCCCACTCCCTGAGGTAAGACCCCAGGCAGCCAAGTTTCTGGGAAAGGGAATGAGGCCTGGACTTGGAGCCCAAAGACTGTGGTGAGCCTTGGCTCAGCCTCCAACTTGCTGTGTGACCTCGGTAGGTCAACAGCCCTCTCTGGGCCTGAGGGTCCCCAGCCAAACAGGGAAGGGAGGGTTGGATGACATCAAATGGGGTGGGGAGTCCAGCAACCGGCTCCAGCCAGCTGCAGCAGCTTTGCTGCCCTTCAAGTCTGAGGCACTGGGGCCTCGGGGGTCCGGAAGCTGGGGACAGGCAGCCTTTCATCTCTGCTGGCCCAGGGTCGCTGCAGGTTGGCAGGCCCCACATCCCGAGATCGCGTTTCAGGCTGGAAGGGGCCTTCCTGTGACCTCAGCCGGCCAGCCCTGCCCCTGCCCCCCTCCTCCCCATTCTCACCAGAGGGAAGCAGGCAGTATCCCGCCCAAGGTCACCGACCAGCAAGTGGCTGTCCTTCGGCCTGCCCTTCCCTCCCACGCAAGCCAGTCCCCCCCTCCCCGCCCCCCCCCACTGGCCTCCCACAGTAAAGCCTCAGGTCTCCTGGGCCATTAGGAATCTGCCAGGCGAGGCGTGGTCTTCTTCCTCTCTCTTGTTTCTTGGCTTATTTTCCCGGTTCTCCAACAGCCGCCTCCTGCGAAAGCCTCCGGGTGCATGTACAGG
>PITA01008537.1:25852-63292 GCA_004023965.1 Spilogale gracilis | reverse complement strand
CTCTGCACTCCTTCAGGGTTTGCTCTGACTTCTGGAGCCACAGGGGGACAAGCTGCAGGTTCAGCAGGCCTGGGAAAGCACGGGGGTGGGGGGGCTGAAGGGCTTAGCTGGGGCCTCTGCCCCACTGCCCACTTGGCCACCTTCTCAGGAGCTTACAAGACGAGGATTTTCCAGCCCTCGCCCATTGCCTCTACTCCCATTTTCATTCCTTTATTCTTCTGCCTTAGGAATCACTGGCCTCCTCACGACAAGTAGCCGAATGCTGTCTCCCACCTCAGGGCTTCATTGTCCGGCACAGGGCTTGGCTCTTTCTGCAGCACACACACTACCACGCTCGGAGCCTTTGTCAAGCCAGAACCCACGGTCAGGTGGCACTCAGTGTCCCTGCCATGTCTCGTTCTGCCTGCCGAGCCCTTAATTATCTGCTGCAGCCCCAGCACCTGGGTCAGTGCTTGAAACCTAGTAGGTACATGGTGTCTCTGGAATGAATGGATTCGAACCAGAAATAGGTCTCTAGAGATATTCAGAGTGAGTTCGCAGAAAGGACATTGGATCATGGCACACCCCAGTTAGAGCCCTTCTGTGCCTCCCCGGCTCCCTGAAAATCAGGTCCGATTCTCTATTGCCACCTCTTCTCACTTGCCAGATCTCATCAAAGGATTTCCTTTTTCCCCAAAGTGCCATCTTTTCTCTTGCCTCTGGGCCTTTGCTTGTGAAATTGCCTCTGCTTTCCACACCCTTCTCCACCTCCTCACCTGGATGACTCCCTCTGGCCTGTCACCCTGTCAGATTACCCAATGAGCACAGCGAGCACATGTTTGGGGCACCAGCAAAGCAGGGACTCTTAATAAGATTTTATTAATTAATTAATTAATTTATTTATTTGACAGAGAGAGAGATCACAAATAGGCAGAGAGGCAGACAAAGAGAGAGGAGGAAGCAGGCTCCCTGCTGAGCAGAGAGCCCAATGTGGGACTTGATCCCAGGAACCTGAGATCAAGACCTGAGCCGAAGGCAGAGGCTTAACCCACTGAGCCACCCAGGTGCCCTAAAGATTTTATTTATTTATTTGACAGAGAGAAACACAGCTAGAGAGGGACACAAGCAGGGGGAGTGAGAAAAGAAGAAGTAGGTTTCCTCTGAGCAGGGAGCCTGATGTGGGGCTGGATCCTGGAAAGCTGCGATCATGACCTGAGCTGACGGCAGTTGCTTAAGGACTAAACCACCCAGGTGCCCTCCTTCCTCTTATTTTATAGTTAGCATTGTTTCTGTGGTTTGTGCAGTAGGTGACATCATCTGGTCCTGCTCTTTGAGTCTCAGCTACCTCCCCAGGAAGCTTTCATGGACCCCTTGACAGCTCTAGTTCTCTTTTTGGTAGTCTTAAAGCCCCTCTGGATTTTCTTTAATATGTTTATTTTTGCTTTACTTGTTGCTTTCTATACCCTCACACCAAGTCTGGAAGCATCTTCAAAGCCCAGTTAATATCTTCCCACCTCCATACTTGTAGCATATCCCAGTACAGGGCCTCGCATAGAATTAGCTCCAGATATATGACTCTCTAGCTTTTCTTTATCCTATGCAGGGTCTGCACTACATGTCATATTCATCCTTTCTCTTTCTTTCTTTCTCCCTTTCTTTCTTTCTCCCTTTCTCTCTTTCTCCCTTTCTCTCTTTCTCCCTTTCTTTCTTTCTCCCTTTCTCTCTTTCTCCCTTTCTCTCTTTCTCCCTTTCTTTCTTTCTCTCTTTCTTTCTTTCTTTCTTCTTTCCTTTGTTTTTAATTTTATTTATTTATTTGACAGAGATAAACACGGCTAGAGAGGGAACACAGCAGGGGGAGTGAGAGAGGGAGAAGCAGGCTTCCCGCTGAGCAGGGAGCCTGATGCGGGGCTCGATCCCAGGTCTCCAGGATCATGACCTGAGCTGAAGGCAGTCGCTTAACCAACTGAGCCACTCAGGAACCCCACTTTCTTTCTTTCTCTCTTTTTAAAAAAGATTTTATTTATTTATTTGTCAGAGAGAGAAAGCACATGCAGAGGGAGCAGCAGGCAGAGGGAGAAGCAGGCTTCCCGCTGAGCAGGGAGCCCAATGCAGGACTCATTCCCAGGACCCTAGGATCATGATCTGAGCTGAAGGCAGACACTTAGCCGACTAAGCCACCCAGGAACCCCCTACTCATCATAGTCTATGTTCTTACATTAGAATCCTGAGCAACTCCTACTCACCCTTCAAGGCCCCACTCAAATGACCCCTCCTCTATGATCCTACCCAGTCCCTCAGTGGCGTTACCTTGAGTGTAAGCTTTTGTGAGCTCACAGCTCCTGTTGCATTTGGTGTCTCCCTCTTTTATTGCAATTTTTATGTATGCAGGGGCGCCTTGGTGGCTCAGTCGGTTAAGCTTCTGCCTTTAGCTCAGGTCAGCATCCCAGGGACCTGAGATAGATTCCCACACTGGGCTCCTTGCTTAGAGGGGAGCCTGGTTCTCCCTCTCCGTCTGCCACTCCCCCTACCTGTGCTCTCTTTCTCTCAAATAAATAAATTTTTAAAAATCTTCGAAAAAAAATTTCTCCTTTAATGTATGTATTTTCTCCCTCACCAGACTGGGAGCTGCTGAAAAACAGAGACTGGGTAGATAGATCACGGTCCCTAGTGCCCTACACTGGCCTGGCCAGAGGAGAGAGCAATGTATGCTCTTTAAACGAACAACCTGGAAGATGTCACGAAGGAGGGAAAATTCAGGGAAGATTCTGAATGTAAGAGAAGAATAACATGTACTCAGGGAGGGCAGAGAGTCAGTGCAGATAAAAACAAATCACAGCAACAATAGCCCTGACAACCGGTACTGAGCGGACCGTAGTGTGGTGGGTAGGGGCGGAGAGGAAGCTCTGCCTCTTACTGGCTGCGTGACCTTGGATAAGGCAGATCACCGCTCTGTGCCTCAGTTTCCTCATCTGTCAAAAGGAGAGAGTAAGGGCATATACCTTAACAGGAATTCAAGGGGTGAATACCTGCAAGGTGCTGAGAGCTATGTCGGGTATGTATGGCGCTTGCGAGTTTGCTCCATTACCAAATGCCTTGGTTGTGTCAGGCATTTCCATCTGGCACCCCACTTAGCCCTCACAGCGGCTCGAGAGGCAGGGGTGTTGTGTCCTTTTACTGAGAAATGAGGTATGTGGGGGCCAAAGGTTCTTGCTAAGGCCAGGCCATTCACTGGGTAAGGGACAGGGATGGGATTTAAACCCCCGTCTCTCTGGCCTGCCGCCCACCCATGTTCCTTGACTTGGCACCTGCCTGAAGGAGGAGGGGGAGGAAGAGAAGATGGCACAGTGGGAAGGCAGGGAGGCTTCCCTGAGCTGGGGCCTCTGGAGCAGAGCGGCAGGCGTTTTTTCTAGAGCTTTCATTTCCGTCTGCCTTTTCTGAGCAGGTGAAAAACCCCACAGAGGGCCCTTCACAGAGTCCTCCCCCTTTTACTCCCCCTCCTGATGCTGCCTCATCCCTCCACGCTGGGAGGGGGGAGGTCAGGCATGCAGCGTGGGAGATGTAGGGGAGGGGAGTGAGGAGGTAGGGGAGCATCATTCCAGATCCTTTCCCTTCAGCATCCCCCTTTCCCCATCACAGGCACTCTGGGAGGAGAGAGCATTCCAGGTGGAAGGAATGGCAAATGCAAAGGCTGTGGATTAAGGATGTGGAGGCGGGGAAAGCCTGGGAGCTTGGCTGGAACTGAGGTTCAGGGCCCCCTGGGATTGCTCAGTGGAGAAGAACTTGTTTGACGAGAAAGAGAGAGAGAGAGAGAGAGAGAGAGAGATGCAGTGGACCCAGCAAGAGCTGAGGATGCTAGACATAGGGTAGCGGTTGCAGACTATCCTATGCGCTAAGCACAGTGGTCTCCATCTTTTTCCTCTCAACCAGGGGTGGTGAAGAGGGCTCACTGTGATTCTCCATGGTCCTTGTGCTTTGTTTCTTCCCCTAGAATCCCTTAACACACTGGGCTCTGCCAGCTCTGTACAAGGAATTGGTTCATGGCTTTTTATGCATTCCCTTGATGCGTTTTTCTCCCCAGCTCTACAAGATCAGTATTATTCACTCCATTTTATAGATGAGAAAACTGAGGCACAGCCAACTTTTGTAACTTGCTCAAGGTCACGTAGGGTGTAACAGGCGGATCCTGGCCTCAAACCCAGGGCTTTTTCTAGAGACAATTTGGCTGGCTATACTGGTTTAGGCTGCTTTCCCCAGGGTGTTTGCCATCCCCATAGCAACAATGAGAGGCCCGCCTGTGCTGACAGCACTTCAGGGTTTATGCAGGCCTTATTTTTTTCTGCTTCTCACAACAGCCCTGTAAATAAGCCCTGTTTCACAGCTAAGGAAACTGAGGCTCAGACAGTGGGTGTGACTCGGCCAAGGCTGTTGGGACTCAGACCCAGTTCTGGTGACTCTAAATGTCTTTTTGTTTTTCCTTGAAGAGGAAGAGGGTCTGTTTCCTGCTCTAAGGGAAGGCAGGCAACGAACAGGCAGGGGTTACTTTTCAGAATTGGTGGGAAAGGAATGGGTTTGGCCTTAGCTATAGGCAGTGGATAATATCATCTCTCCGGGTGGTAACTAACTGCTTGGGTAGAAGAGGGAGGGCTTATCCTCAAGAGCAGTAAGTCCATTCTTGCTCAGAGGCTGGCTTCAAATTCCAGCTGCTTGCTGACTGGGTGGCCTTGGGCAAGTCATTTAACCTCTTCTGCTTCCTTTGTCTCATTTGTAAAATGATGGTAATGGCAGGACTTTCCTCACAGGGTTACTAAGAGGGTTTATTTTTATTTATTTATTTATTTGAAAGGCTTTACTTATTTATTTGACAGAGAGAAACACAGCCAGAGCGGGAACACAAGTAGGGGGAGTGAGAGAGGGAAAAGCAGGCTTCCCACCAAGCAGGGAGCCCGATGTGGGGCTCGATCCTGGGACTCTGGGATCATGACCTGAGCCGAAGGCAGACTGAGCCACCCAGGCGCCCCACTAAGAGGGTTTATGAGTTAATGCACTGACAGCACTGAGCATGAGTTTGACACATAGGAAATGCTCAGTGTTAGTGCTTATTAATATCACGTTAAAGGGTTCAGCACAACGCCTCAGAAAGCAACTTGTCCATGTCTGTTGCCTAAAAGGAGAAGCTAAGGCAAACCTTCAGCAAAGCTCCAGAATCTTACCTAGGACAGGCAGAAATGCCGATATCGACAATATTAATAATAATTAAATTACTAATAAAGTTAGTTACGGTTAATAACAATACTATTAAAGTTAACATTTAACAGCAGCTTACTATTTGCCAAGCACTGTACTAAGTGCTTTGCATTTATTATCCCGTTCAACCGTCACAATTCTGGGAGATGAAAACAGTGATGATTCCCATTTTATGGATAAGGAAACTGAGGCTCAGAGAAGTGAAGTCATTTGCTCAAGGTCACACTGCTAGGAAGTGCTATAGCTGTGATTTGAATGCAGGCTTGCCTGGCTTCAATGTCTTCCAAAACAATTAAGGTCAGATGACAACCTGGCCAGTGTATGGACGCTTGCATCAGCTCTCTCCCAAACTTATCTGATGGATCCGCTGCCTCAGGCTCACTTCCCTCCATCCCAGGAAGACCAAGCACCTTTTGTGCGGTGTTTTCTCTGTGCCGCAACACTTTATACACATTCCACTTTGAATCCTCACCCGGCCCTACTTTATCATTATCCTCACTTCTTAGAAAAGGAGATGAGGCACAGAGAAGTGTGGTGACAAGGTCACACAGTCTGAAGTGAGATGGCAGAGCCAGGATTCAGACCCTGGGTTGGCCTCAAGGCCTGCATTCAGGGCCTACCAGAAAAGTACACAGACCCTTGGGAATGAGCCTCATTTTCAAAGCCAGTTTTCCCTCCCCTGTAATACCTTATTTGTTTAGGCCCCTGCATGAGCTCTGCCCTCCCTCCCCATTGCCACCTACCCCAATTGGCCTGGATGCCTTTCTCTTGGCTTGCAATCCTTCTTCCAAACACCTGCTGCCTAGTTAACCCCCATTCACCAACTCACCCTGAGATATCACCTCTGCAGGAAGCCTCCTCTGGCCCCACCCCATCCCAACATTCACTCTCATAAGCACCTTGTACTTTGCCTTCTTGTTCTTTTTTTTTTTTTGCCTTCTTGTTCTTTACCACAGTTTCTAACTCTATTTTCCTTTGTCCAGTCATTTATTTTATGACTTACTTCCTTGCTAAACTCTAAGCTCCAGGAGGGTCTGTCCGTTTCGCCCACCACTGTAGCTGCGCCCCTGGCAGGCTGCCTATCCATAGTCGGTGCTTAATAATTTTTTTTTAAAGATTTTATTTGTTTATTTGACACAGAGAGAGAGATCACAAGTAGGCAGAGGCAGGCAGAGAGAGAGGAGGAAGCAGGCTCCAAGCTGAGCAGAGCGCAAGGCAAAGTGGGCCTTGACCCAGGACCCTGAGACCATGACCTGAGCTGAAGGCAGAGGTTTTAACCCACTGAGCCACCGAGGTGCCCAATCATTTTTTTTTAAGTAAACCCTACACCCAACGTGGGTCTCGAACTCACTGACTCTGAAATCAAGAGTCATATGCTGTACAGACTGAGCCAGCCGGGTGCCCCAGTGCTTAAAATTTTTTTACTGAATAGATGAATGAATAGATAGCTAACAGGTACTTTACACACATGACTCATTAATTTCACAACTCATTGAATCCTCACAACTGCCCTGTTGTCCCCATTTTACTTTATTTTTTTAAATCTGCATTTCTCTTTCTTTTTAGATTTTATTTATTTATTTCACGGAGAGAGATCACAAGTAGGCAGAGGCAGACAGAGAGAGAGAAGGAAGCAGGCTCCCTGCTGAGCAGAGAGCCTGATGTGGGCCTTGATCCCAGGACCCTGAGATCATGACCTGAGCTGGAGGCAGAGGATTTAACCCACTGAGCCACCTAGGCGTTCATTCCCATTTTATTATATTTCTTTTATTTTATTTTTAAAAAATATTTTATTTATTTGACAGAGAGAAACACAGCCAGAGAGGGAACACAGCAGGGGGAGTGAGAGAGGGAGAAGCAGGCTTCCCGCCGAGCAGGGAGCCTGATGCGGGGCTCGATCCCAGGTCTCCAGGATCATGACCTGAGCCGAAGGCAGTTGCTTAACCAACTGAGCCACCCAATCGCCCCTTTCCCCATTTTATTTTAATTATTTTAATATTTTAATTTTTTTAGTAGTGATGTGGGGAGATATATTTATTTATGATTTTATTTATTTATTTGACAGAGAGAAACATAGGTTGAGAGGGAACACAAGCAGAGTGAGTGATAGAGGGAGAAGCAGGCTTCCTGTCAAGCAGGGAGCCCGATATGGGGCTCAATCCTGGGACTCTGCAATCATGACCTGAGCTGAAGGCAGACGCTTAACTACTAGAGCCACCCAGGAGCCCCTTATTTTATTTTCAAAAGATTTTATTTTTTTATTTGAGAAAGCATGCTCCAGAGAGTGTACAAGTGGAGGAAGGGGCAGCGGCAGAGGGAGAAGCAGACTCCCTACTGAGCAGGGAGTCCCAGGCAGGGCTTGATTCCAGAACCCCCAGATCATGACCTGAGCTGAAGGCAGACGCCTAACAGATTGAGCCACCCATGCGCCCTGTTGTCCCCATTTTAGAGAAGACATAAGTGAGATTCAGAGAGCTAGAAAGTGGTGGAGCTTGAATTCAATTTCAGGTCAGGCTGACCCAAAAGCACTGACTTCTGCACAGCACCTGCTGCCTCCCAGCACCCAATGGCCACAGTGATGATTTAAATAGTCATTGGTTGTCAGACCACATGACCCAATTTGAGCCTGGAGGTCACTGACTCAGCCAGCACTGAGGCTCTTTCAGCACCATGCACTTGGTGGTCTCTGCCCTTGTGAAGTCTTAGGCTGCTCCCCCTCCCACTCCCATCTTGGCCTCCTTCCTTTCCAGAGAGGGAAAAAGACTAGGAATTACAGCCAAGGCAGCCCTTCTGGGAAAAACAATCCTGCAATGAAAAGAGCCCTGTTCTGAGAACAGAGACCTGGATTTAAGTCTTGGCATGGAGGCTGGCCTGCTGAGGGCCCACAGTGATGTCACTGCCCCTGTGTCCTTGTTTGGGATTCTGTCTGGGTTGCTGACCCACCTGCCATCCCCTACTCACCTCCTGGTTCCTAGGACCCTAGAAATAGCTGGGGCCTATGGTGACCAGCGAGAGGGGTACTGGCCTGGCACTCTCATGAATGCTAAAGGGTTGGTGGAGAACCGTCTTTCTCAGGGGACACGAGGCCTGGAAGGAGAAATACAGAATGGAAGGCAAAAGATACAAGTTTGAGTCCTAGGGTTGTTTCAAATTCCCTGGGTGACCCAGGGTAAGTCATGGAGTTTTCAAATTTTCTCCCCTGCAAAATAAGGACAATATCCACCTCACAGAGTTGCTCAAGAGAACTAAATGAGAGATTTTCGCTAATTTGTGAATTTGTCAAATGGTATCCAGCTGCATCCTTTTATAATCAACCCGACGCACATATATCCAACTCAGCCATGTAGCTTCAAAACGCCCGGACAAGAGGCCAACATGCCTGCTCCTATTTTGCAGAAGGACAAACTGAGACCCAGATAGTTCAGGAAGTCGTCTGAGGTCGTGGAATGAGGTGGCGGCTGACCACGGTCTCGCTCACCTGACCCCGGCCTTTCAGATCCAGCTCCCAGTCCAAGAACCCCAGACCTCGCCCCGAAAGAATCATTTAGCCGCGGGCTGGAGCCTATGACTCACTCTCCCCACCCTACTTTCGGTCCGGCCTGAGCCCCGGACAAAACTATATGCGACTTGAGGGGTGTCCATAGAAAGTTCATGAGTTTGACCCCTTCCTTCCACCAAAAATCCTGGTTCTTTGAACTCTAACAAATGGAATCCACATTTAAATACACTTTGTAGGAGTTTGTACACTTTCTTAGGTAGGAGTTTCCTACCTTGAATTTAGGAGTTGATTCAGTTTAAGCTCCACCCCCACTTCACTTGGTTTGCCCTGCCGCTGTTTACTCTGATTGCGGAAGTAGCTCGGGTGGAGCTCCCTAGGCGGTACCCTGCAGTACGTCTTTTGCGTATCTATTTAACTGGCACTCCACCCGGGCCAATGGAATACCCGAAAGCCCCAGGAGGGTGGGGCAGAGGGCCAATCAGGGCCGTTGGCGGGGTGTGGCTGTGTCCCGGGGCGGGGAATCGCGTAATGGCGGACGCGGGCCGGGTGAGCGCAGCTGGGGGCGTAGCGCGCTGAGGGGGGTTTGGCTGTGTGGCATCCCGGTAGCGGGCCCGCCGGAACAGACCCCGTGCGGAGAAGGGCGGCTGGCCCGCCTCTCTGTCGCTGAGGACTACCGCGCGAGACCAGGTGAGCAACAAGTCCCCGCGGGCGGGCCCTGTAGTGAGGCGCCCGGCCGGGCCGCGCCGCCCCCCCCCCCATCCCTGCCTCGAGCCTCGCGGGGTCCCAGTGGAGTGGGTGGCGCACCTCCTGCCGCAGACGGGTAGTGGCCGGGGGAGCGGTCAGCGCGGGGTGGCCTCTTACTCTACACTCCCCTCCCCAGGGAGGAGATGTCCTGGAGATCCCCTCGGAGACTTGGAGGGGCCCGCGAATCCGTGAGGTTGCGAAAGTGCCCCAACCTAACCTGGCGCAGGCACTAACTCGCTGTGTGACCTTGGGCAAGTCACTTCCGTCTCTGGCCTCAGATTCCCTATGTGTAATGTGAAGGATTCGCAGGCAGTTGTACATGTATTGGATCTCGGATGTTCTCGGAGATCTCGGGCAAGTTCTTCTCTAGGCGGAGCTTCAGTTTCCAACTCGGGGCCATGAAGGAAATTGTAATGCTCTTTGAGATCCCTGGCCTGCTAAAGTCGAGGAGTGGCGGAGAGGACTGTATGTGCTTACGTGTGTTCATGTATGAATGTGTACAGGATGGTTCGCTGGTTAAGGAGGGGAGTTGGCTAAAGGGACTTTTTTTTTTTTTTTTAAGATTTTATTTATTTATTTGACAGAAACACTGTAAGAGAGGGAACACAAGCAGGGGGACTGAGAGAGGGAGAAGGGGAGAAGCAGGCTTCCTGCCGAGCAGGGAGCCCGATGTGGGGCTTGATCCCGGGTCCCCAGGATCATGACCTGAGCCGAAGGCAGTCACTTAACCAACTGAGCCGCTCAGGCGCCCCTAAAGGGCCTTTTCCATGAAGGTTGAATGGACCCCAGACTCTGGTTGTCTTGGCCCTCCTGGGTCCTAGAGCCTGTGAGGTGGTGAAGATATACACTGGTGCTCCATAGTATCGGAGGAGAGGAAAGCATCCTTGGAACCTCCTCTTAGGGCTGTGATTGAAATTTAGGCCTGAAAGAATTCAGGAGGGTTAGGAGTAGGAGGGGGAACAATTATGGTGCTCTTACTGTGTGCTAGCCCTTATTTAGGCTTATATTCTTACTTAATTTTTACAGCCGCTGTTGAGAATTTACACACAGGGAAACCTAGTTTCAGAGAAATTAAGTAACTTGTCCAAGGTTGCACTGTGAGGTACAGAGCTTACCAACTGTAAGGTGGTTTCCTTTGAGAGTCATCAGACAAGGGGGAAGTCATTGTCCAGTTAAAAGTTTGCTTTGTTACAAATGGAGGTGTCTGGTCCCAGACATTTGAATTGACCTGTGGCACAGAGACAGACAGGATGGACCTTGATCTCTGGTAATTACAAGTATATTCCATTTTTTCAGTCTGTGAGTTGGAAAGGACCATTTCTAAATTACTTTGAAGTGTGACAGAACCTCAGAGAACTCAGTTTGAATCCTGATTGGGTGGCTTGTAGATGTTCACCAACTTTTGGTATCGAGGGGAGCCAGCCCAGTAACTTTTTCTCCTCCCTGAATTTTCTTGGGATGAGAGAAATTTCCCACTTGTTCAAATTTCTTTGGATTCCTGGAATGAAAGGTTCAGTACGCTGCCTCTCACGCTGCGTAATGTTCCTTCCTTTGTGTTCCATGTTATCTGACTTCTAGATGAGTGAGGATTGTGGACCTAGAGTCAGACTAGTAGTTGGATACAATAAATTGTAGCCCTTAATTTTTCTAAGCCTCAGCTTTTGGTTACTCATAATGGTAGGACCGGCAGTGTGTATTGTTCTCATATGTCAGTGGTAGGGAAGAAAATTGGAAGAGGAAGTTGCTGAGAAAGAGGGCGTTTCTTAACAGTGGAGCCAATATGTATTTCTTTGTTTGAAATTCTAAAACCAGAAAAGTAGCAGCTGAAGGAGGAAGGAAGGAAAGAACTGTGAAATTCTTCTTTCCAATTCAGATATCTTTAAGAGCTCTTCCTGTTGCTGTCCCTGTCCAAGGCCCCGCTTTCACAGAAAAAGTCAATTGTAATTTGTTCAAAGTTGAGAGAATGATATTTTTATTATTTATTTATTTAAAAATTTTTTTTACTTATTTATTTGGGATAGAGCACAGGCAGAGAGAGTGGCGGGCAGAGGGAGAAGCTGGCTCTGTGCTGATCAGGGACCCTGATGCACAGGACTCTGTCCCAGGGCACTGGGACCATGATCTGAGCCGAAGGTAGACGCTTAACAGTCTGAGCCACCTAGGTGCCCCTAGAATGATAATTTTAGATATGAAACCCTCTGAGATAATTTTTTTAAAGATTTTATTTATTTATTCAACAGAAAGAGAGATCACAAGTAGGCAGAGAGGCAGACAGAGAGAGAGGAGGAAGCAGGCTGATGCGTCCTCGATCCCAGGACCCTGAGATCATGACCTGAGCTGAAGGCAGAGGCTTTAACCCACTGAGCCACCCAGGAGCCCTGAAATAAATTTCTTAAAAATGAGAACATTTTACTGAGTTTGTTATTTACCAGTGGATGATTCTTTTTCTCAAGTTATTTGCCAGTTGCAGTCTTTTGGTCTATCTTAACTGTGATTTAAATTAGTGAATTTCAATCTAAGAAGAATTGGTCTAGATACTGGACGATGCAGATATCACCATTACTTGAAAAAATACATAATGGTGTGCTTTGACATTTGTTAAAAGTCTTTTTAGGGGCGCCTGGGTGGCTCAGTTGGTTGGGCCACTGCCTTCGGCTCAGGTCATGATCCCGGAGACCCGAGATCGAGCCCCGCATCGGGCTTCCTGCTCGGCGGGAAGCCTGCTTCTCCCTCTCTCACTCCCCCTGCTTGTGTTCCCTCTCTGGCTGTGTTTCTCTCTGTCAAATAAATAAACTCTTTAAAAAAAAAAAAAAAAAAAGTCTTTTTAATGCTTTGTTTTACAGGATTGTGTATGTGTGAATAAAGCATTGAATTTATTGTATCCGAAGATCTACCTCATTCTGTATATTAGTTATATTTTCTGTATAAGGCTTAGTCTTTTTTTTTTTAAGATTTTATTTATTTATTTGACAGAGAGAGAGATCACAAGTAGGCAGAGAGAGGAGGAAGCAGGCTCCCCCGCTGAGCAGAGAGCCCGATGCAGACTTCATCCCAGGATCCTGAGATCATGACCTGAACTGAAAGCAGAGGCTTTGACCCACTGAGCCACCCAGGCACCCTTTAAAAAAAAAAAAAAAATTATTTATCTGTTTGACAGAGAGAAACACAGAGAAGGAACACAAACAGGGAGAATGAGAGGAGAGGCAGGCTTCCTGCCGAGCAGGGAGCCCATACGGGGCTGGATCCCAGGACCCCGGGATCATGACCTCTGCTGAAGGCAGATGCTTAACGACTGACCCACCCAGGCGCCCCGAGATGTTTTTTGAATATAGAATTTTGGGATTTTAGAAAAAGAATATGGTACATGTACTGTGTGTTACGTAGCGTCCCAGAGAGATCAGGGGCAGCACCTTGTAATCAAAATAGCAAAATGTCAAAATGTTCACAACAACTGGTATAAATAAATATTATAGTCTAATGTCATTTCATGTGGGATTTTGCCACTAAATGAATAATGAAAAACTGATTTTATAGCCTTTTAGATTAAAGTTAAGGGTTTGTGGATAAAGGATGAAACTTATATGGGTCCATATAAGTTTGGGTAAAAGTTATGATAAGAAGGACAATTACAAGGAGAAATATTGTAAATCAAACTAATTTCAGAGCTATGGGTCCTAAAAACAAGAGTACATAGAAAACACTTTTTTGTTTGTGTGCTTCTTTCATGTAATTGTCTTACTCTAATATGTGCCAATGTATATTTTTCCTTAAGTACCCAAATTTACTTTTAATACCCTCCTCGTTTCCTGTTTTAGATCTTTGAATGGCATCCTACCCCTCTTTTTAAATTTTAATTTATTTTTATTTATTTCCTACATCTCTTTTTTTAAAAGTAATTTATTATTTATTTATTTTAAAGATTATTTTTATTTTTTGACAGAGAGAGAGGGAACACAAGCGGGAGTGGGAGAGGGAGAAGTAGGTCCCCCCGCCAAGCAGGGAGCCTGATGTGGAGCTTGATCCCAGGACCCTCGGATCATGACCAGAGCTGAAGGCAGATGCTTGATGACCTGGCCACCCAGGTGCCCTTAAAAAAGTAATTTATGGGCACCTGGGTGGCTCAGTGGGTTAAGCCTCTGCCTTCTGCTCTGTGATCTCAGGGTCCTGGGATCGAGGCCACATGGGGTGCTCTGCTCAGCAGGGAGCCTACTTTCCTCTCTCTGCCTGCCTCTCTCTCTACTTGTGATCTCTCTTGCTTTCTGTCAAATAAATACATAAAATCTTAAAAAAAAAAAAATGGGGCACCTTGGTGGCTCAGTTGGTTAAGCGACTGCCTTCGGCTCAGGTCATGATCCCGGAGACCCGGGATTGAGTCCCACATCTTGAGTCCCACATCGGGCTCCCTGCTCTGCAGGAAGCCTCTTTCTCCCTCTCTCAATCCCCCTGCTTGTGTTCCCTCTCTGGCTGTGTTTCTCTCTGTCAAATAAATAAAATCTTTAAAAATAATAATAATAATTTATAGGGTCTTGTGCTCGCCAGTTTTTGCATAACAAGAGAATTACACTTTTTTCTGTATAATTCAGAGAAAGACTAATCACACGAAGATCTATAGATTTATGTTGGCAGAACTGAAAGCTCATGCTCTCAGGTGGTCTTTAGTATGAGGTGAGGGCATTACTGCTGGGTAGGATTTAGGTTGAAGTAAGATTTTTTATTTATTTATTTATTTTTAAAGTAAGCTGTGTGCTCAATGTGGGGCTTCAATTTACAACCCCAAAATCAATAGTTGCATCCTCTACCAACTGAAAAGTTTTTTAATTTTGGGGATGCATAACTGGCTCAGTCAGTAGAATATGTGATGCTTGATCAGGGGAAGGTGAGATTAAGCTCCATTTTGGGGGTAGAGTTTACTTAACAATATTTTTAATTTTAATTTTTGAAGCTGCCACAATTTGGATTTTTTGGTAAGGAGTTTACTAAAATATATTTAAATAGTATTTTTAAGTGTATGTTGTATGAGAAATTTGAATTTACCAGCCTTATGAATTTGGCTGGTTACTTTAAATGGCTAGATCTTCTAAGAGCAAATTAAAAAAGAACCCTATTCTTGGGGCACTTGGGTGATTCAGTTGGTTAAGTGTCTGCCTTTGGCTGAGGGCATGATCCTGGAGTCCTGGGATTGAGCTCTGCATCAGGTTCCCTGCTCAGCAAGGAGTCTGCTTCTTCCTCTGTCCTTCACCTCACTCTGGCTCTGGCTTTCTCGAATGAATGAATGAATGAATGAATGACTAAATAAATAAATAAATAAATAAATAAATAAATTTTAAAAATTAAATCTGGGCGCCTGGGTGGCTCAGTTGGTTAAGCGACTGCCTTCGGCTCAGGTCATGATCCCAGAGACCCGGGATCGAGTCCCACATCGGGCTCCTTGCTCGGCGGGAGGCCTGCTTCTCCTCCTCTCACTCCCCCTGCTTGTGTTCCCTCTCTAGCTGTGTTTCTCTCTGTCAAATAAATAAAATCAAAAAAAATAAAATAAAATCTAACCCCCCCCCCAAAAAACAACAACAACAACTCTATTCTTTACTCTTCTTGGACACTTCAGCTATAGAGTAAGGTAGACTGGTGGTGTTGGAGGTTAAAGAATTATTTCTTCTCTTTAAAAGAGGCCCCATGGGACCCTGGGTAGCTCAGTTGGTTGAGTGTCTGCCTTCAGCTTGGGGTCATGATCTCAGCTTCTCCCTCTGCCCCTCCACCTTCTTGTGCACACACACATACACACACACACTCTCTCTCTCTCTTCTTTCTTTCTTGGACAAGTGAGTAAATAAAAATCTTAAAAAAAAAAAAAAGGAGAAGCCCCATGACAGCACGAATCTGAGAGATTCTGGCTTTCAGGTTACCCCGTAGCCTCCTGATTTTTCATTCTCCTACTTGGGATGTCTCCACAGTTCCTGAGAATGGTGCTTTTACTGTCTGGGAGATAGAAAGAGTATAGAACAGCATATCAGGAGTTGCAGGTGAATTCGATGTATGACTGAATTAGGTGATAGGAGCAATTCATATTCAGACTACCCCAGTTTCTTCTATTTTATAAGCACTGATAGTATTGCAAAAGAACTGCAATTGGTGGACTAACATCCTTTTCCAAATTACTCTGTTGTGACTGTGCTTCAAGACAGTAACTGTGTCTTGTACTTTTTGTATTCTGTAATGTATCAAACTTATCTTGCATTAGAATTTACCATTAAAATGTACTCATATCTCGATTGGGAGCTCTGATGTCAGTACATAACCAGGGTTGAGAACCATTGACATAAGCATATTGTAGGTGCTTAATAAATATATGTTGGTTACTTTTTTTTTTTAAGATTTTATTTATTTATTTGACAGAAACACAGCTAGAGAGGGAACACAAGCAGGGAGAGTGAGAGAGGGAGAAGCAGGCCTCCCATAGAACAGGGAGCCTGATGTGGGGCTCGATCCCGGGACTCTGGGATCATGACCTGAGCCGAAGACCGTCTCTCAACGACTGAGCCACCCAGGTGCCCCTGTTGGTTACTTACTTATTTATTTTTAAAGACTTTGTTTATTTATTTGACAGAGCGAAACACAGCTAGAGAGGGAACACAGCAGGGGGAGTGAGAGGAGAAGAAGCAGTCTTCCCTCCAAGCAGGGAGCAGGGAGCCGGATGTGGGGCTTAATCCCTGGACTCTGGGATAATGACCTGAACCCAAGGCAGTCACTTAACAACTGAGCCACCCAAGTGCCTCTATTTTTTAAGATTTTATTTATTTGAGAGAGAGTGCACACATGAGAGCTTGAACAGGGGGAGGGGCAGAAGGGAGAGGGAAAAGCAGACTCCCCACTGATCAGGAGTCCCACTTTGGCTTGATCCCAGGATTTTGGATCATGACCTGAGCGGACACTTAACCAGCTGAGACACCCAGGCGCTCCTGTTTTCTCCTTTTTTTCTTTTTCTTTTTTTTTTTAAAGATTTTATTTATTATTTTGACGATAGAGCGTCAGAGAGAGAGCGATCACAAGTAGGCAGAGAGGCAGGCAGAGAGAGGAGGAAGCAGGCTCCCTGCTGAGCAGAGAGGCTGATGTGGGCCTTGATCCCAGGACCCTGAGATCATGACCTGAGCCAAAAGCAGAGGCTTTAACCCACTGAGCCACCCAGGCGCCCGTGTTTTCTCCTTTGTTAAAATATTTATCAGATTGTCAAATCTCGGGGTGTCTGGGTGGCTCAGTCATTAGGCATCTGCCTTCAGCTTGAGTCATGGGATCCCAGAGTCCTGGAATCGAGCCCCACATCCGTCTCCCTGCTAGGCTGGAGGTCTGCTTCTCCCTCTCTCACTCTCCCTGCTTGTGTTCCCTCTCTAGCTGTGTTTCTCTCTGTCAAATAAATAAAAATCTTTAAAAGAAAATTATCAAATATGGTATCAGACAAATTCCAAAACTCCTTGTCTGACCGTGAGCTTCTTAAGAGCAGGACTGAATTGTTCATTTTTGTTACGTCAGTGCTCAACATGCAGTAGAGGCTTGGTAGATGCTAATAATGCTTAATCACGGCCTCTGTTTTTTATTTATTTATTTTTTTAAAAGTTTTTTTTTTTTTTTTTTTAAGATTTTATTTATTTATTTATTTGACAGAGAGAGTAATCACAAATAGGGAGAGAGGCAGGCAGAGAACGAGGGGGAAGCAGGCTTCCCGCTGAGGAGAGAGCCTGATGTGGAACTCGATCCCAGGACCCTAAGATCATGACCCAAGCTGAAGGCAGAGGATTAACCCTCTGAGTCACCCAGGTGCCCATGACCTCTGTCTTCTACTTCATTCTTGTAAGTTTTGCTTTTCTTCTAATTCATGGTCTTTTCAGTTCAGATTAGCAAACATTTATTGAGCATCTTCTGAGAGGTAGGTCTGAGGCCTTGGGGTAGTTTCTCAGCCTTGACACTACTGACATTTTGGGTGAGATAATCGGTCATTGTGGAGGTCTGTCCTGTGCGTTTTGGGATATTTAGCAGCATCCCTGGTCATTACTACTCTCTTCTCACTACCTCTGACAACCAAAAATGTCTCCAGATTCTGTGAAATGTCTCCCAAGGGGCACAGTTGCCCCCTATTGAGAGCTGCTATGTAGAGAGTAGGGGTGGTAGAATCATAGAGGGAAGTAAATGTAGATGCTCTTAGGTATACACTCTCCTTTTATTCATTCTTTCTAGTTATAGAGTCTCTTGTTTATGACTTTGCATAAGAAAGAAAAGTAGGTAAGATTTGGATAAGATAAGAAAGAAAAATGAGGGGACATCTGGTTGGCTCAGTTAAGCGTCTGCCTTTGGTTCAGGTCGTGATCCCCAGGTTTTGGGATTGAGTCCTGCGTCAGGCTCCTGGCTCAGCGGGGAGCCTGCTTCTTTGCCTGTTGCTCCAGCTGCTTGTGTTCTCTCTCAGTATCTCTCTGTCTCTCTGACAAACAAATAAATAAAATCTTTACAGGCACCTGGGTAGCTTGCTCACTCTCTTTCAAATAAGTAAATAAAATCATTGAAAAAAAAGAAAAGAAAAATGAGGGGAACCAGGAAGTGACAGTCTTAAAATAGCCCCATAATTTTCTTTTTTTGTTCAAGTTTTATTTTATTTGGTTTAAATATATTAGAACAGGGGTGCCCCTGTGGCTAAGTCCTTACGCGTCTGCCTTGCATTTGGGTCGTGATCCTTGCATCCTGGGATCAAGCCCTGAATTGGGCTTCCTGATCAGAGACCCGCCTTCCTCAACGGGAAGCCAGCTTCTCGTGTCCCTCAGATAAATAAAATACTTATTTTTAAAAAAATTTTATTGTTTATTTATTTGACAGAGAGAGAGAGAGAGAGCACAAGCAGGTGGAATGGCAGGCAGAGGGAGAGGGAGAAGCAGACTCCCTGCTGAGGAAGCAGCCAGATGTGGGGCTTTGCTTGATCCCTGGACCTTGGGATCGTGACCTGAGCCAAAGGCATCTGCTTAACCCACTGAGCCACCTAGGCGCCCCAAATAAAAATCTTTAAAAAATAATACATATATTAGAGCAGTATAGATATATGTAAATACATACAGATCTATATAAATTTAGTTCCTACCCCTGATTAGTGGAGTAAAGAACTACTAGACTATTACTACCTTGCATAAAAGATTTTCTCATAAAAGCTCATAGCTGAAAAGTTTAACACCTAGAGAAAAATCAGCACTGGTTTTATAGAAAACTTGCCAGGACTTGTCAGGATTCTAATTTGATAATTTTTCATGACCCTGCATCTGTATAACTCTAAAAAAAATTACAGTAAGCTAATGGGCATGTTTTTCTAACCTCAGTATCTTTTTGTGATAGGTAGATTGGTCAAGGCAATGGTTCTTGTTCCCTTGGGGTGTTCATAAAGTGATTACAAGTTAGTAGTAACATTTGGGGACTTCACTGTACTTTGACCAATCCTCCACAATATAACATTATAATCATTCATGTCTTAGTCACTGTTAAAGTGATGTTGAATCAGTTTTTTCCTGTTCTGTTTGAAGTTGTGAATGGTACTCTGGAGAATTCAAATGTATAGTTATGAATGGTATCTCAGAATAGTTACCATTTATGCAAATGAAACACACTTCTTAACTTAGAAACCAAACAGAATTGAATTAGAAAAGAGAAGAATAGAAACAAGAATTGTTGAATGCTTGCAGAGGAAATAATGTTCAGATATCGAAATATCTCAGAAAAACTTGCTGTTCATGATTTCTACACACCAATAAAGAATAGTTTGAGATTGATGGGAGAGGCTATTAAACTTTGCCTGTAATACTACTTTTCTATCTGTTTTCCTTTTCTGGTAAAATATAGTAGTCTAAGGCATACTCTCTCAGTTGTAAGATTAATTCCAGTTGAACAGAAGTAAGTTTCTTATTTTTAGAATATAGAAGCCCTTTTAAAAAGAAGCAGTGGTTCAGCTTAGTTCCAATTGGATGTGTGTATAAGCCCACATACATATATACACACACGTATATATGATGTGGCTTATGGTGATATTTAAACTTTGTAATTGACATAATAAAATAATTCTTTTACTCTCAGGTATTCAAAAGTGAGACCTTTTCCTCCCCTGATTATGCCATCATTGTAGCAAGTACTAAAAAGCAGTCTAAAAAGCTTTCCTGTCTCTGTTTTAAACTTTTTATTTATTTATTTTTGAGAGATCAAGCATAAGCGTGAGGAGGGGCGAGAGAGAAGCAGACTCCCCGCTGAGGAGGGAGGGAGCCTGATGTAAGACTTGGTCCCAGGACCCTGGAATCATGACTTGAGCCAAGGTAGATGCTTAACCAGCTGAGCCACCCAGGTGCCCCTGAAATCATATCTTGAGAAGTTGTGTTTGACTATGTAGGAGGAGGTCTTAGGTCATGCCCATTGAATTCCTTTTTGTTCATAATTGAGAACTGTACATTTCCCTTTGTAGCATACTGGTAGTCTTTAAAGAATAGTATTCCTGGGGCGCCTGGGTGGCTCAGTTGGTTAAGCGACTGCCTTCGGCTCAGGTCATGATCCCAGAGACCCGGGATCGAGTCCCACATCGGGCTCCCTGTTTGGCGGGAAGCCTGCTTCTCCCTCTCTCACTCCCCCTGCTTGTGTTCCCCTTCTTGCTATGTTTCTCTCTATCAAATAAATAAAATCTTTAAAAAAAAAAAAAAAAGAATAGTATTCCTGATACCATTATCATTTGTGGAATTGTGAGAAGTACAAGAGCAATTTTGCCCCTTTTTACTTTTAAAATTCCTTTAGCATTCATTTGCAGTGAAAATTGCAAAGCACAGTACTCCCACTTTGCTGTATACCATTACAGTCACTCCCTAGCACTTAAGATAACTTACGTTAGTAGCTCCATTTTACATGTAAACAAGCTCAGAGAGGTTAAGTAACTTTTTTTTTAAATGATTTTATTTATTTATTTGACAGAGAGAAACACAGCTAGAGAGGGAACACAAGCAGGAGCAGTGAGAGAGGGAGAAGCAGGGTTCCCGCCAAGCAGGAAGTCCAATGGGGGGCTCGATCCCGGGCCTCCGGGATCATGACCTGAGCCGAAGGCAGTCACTTAACCAACGGAGCCACCCAGGTGCCCCAAGTAACTTTCTTAAAGTCACTCAACTAATAGATTTGAGTTGAACACTATCTTTCTCCCCCCTTCATTGTACTCTACAGCCTCTGTCTACATATCTATCTATCTGAAATATAGTTGACACACAGTGTTACATTAGTTACATAATGATTTGATAACTTCATGCTTACTACAGGTATGGCTACCTTCTGTCATCGTAACAGGGCTATTGCAATACTTTTCACTATATTCCCTACGTTGTACCTTTCATCCCTGTGACTTGCACATTCCATAACTGGAAGCCTGTATCTCTCACTCCCCTTCACCCATTTTGCCCGTCCTCCCAGCCCTCTGTCCTTTATTTTTACTTTTTTAATTAATTGTTCTTATTTATTTGTTTGTCAGAGAGCACACACAAGCGGGGGGAGCACATAAGTAGGGGGGGAGCAGCAGGCAGAGGGAGAAGCAGGCTCCCTGCTCAGGGAGCCCACCCAGGACCCCAGGATCATCACCCGAGCCAAAGGCAGACATTTAACGCACTGAGCCACCCAGGTGTCCCTATTTTTAATTTTTTTAAAAGATTTTATTTATTTATTTGAGAGAAAAGAAAGAGAGAGAGTGCATGAAGGCGGGGGTGGGGAAGGGAAGAGAGGGAGAAGCAGGCTCCACATTGAGCATAGAGCCCCAGTGGGGCTTGATCCCAGGACCTTGCGATCATGACCTGAGCTGAAGGTAGAGGCTTTAACCCACTGAGCCACTTAGTCGCCCAAGAGTCATATGCTTAACCAACTGAGCCACCCAGGGGCCCATGTCCTTTATTTTTTTTTTTTTTAAGATTTTATTTATTTATTTGACAGATAGAAATACAGCTAGAGAGGGAACACAAGCAGGGGGAATGAGAGGGAGAAGCAGGCTTCCCGTCAAGCAGGGAGTCCAATGTGGGTCTCAATCCCTGGACTCCAGGATCATGACCTGAACCGAAGGCAAACGATTAACGACTGAGCCACCCAGGTGCCCCTTTATTTTTTTTAGTGATTTTTTTCGTTCTTTATTTGAATTTAATCAGATTTTTAAGTTTATTTTTTAAAAACACATTTGTTATTTATTTGACAGAGAGCACAAGCAGGGAAGTGGCAGGGAAGGGAGAAGCAGGCTCCCCGCAGAGCTTGGGGAGCCCGATGTGGGACTGGATCCCAGGACTCTGGGATCATGACCTGAGCTAAAGGCAGTCACTTAATCAGCTGAGCCACAGTTGCCCTAATCGATTTTTTTAATGGTACAGTTTACATACTGTGAGATGGACAGAAATGTAAGTATATAATTAGATGAGTTTTGACAAATGTAAACACGTGTAGCCAACACCCCAGTCAAGAGATAGAACATTTTCATAACCTTCCAGTATTCCCTCACACACCCTTCCAGTCCGTCCCCACTGTCTTAGAGGTAACCACTGTTCTGATTTCTGTTCTTACAAATTAATTTTGCCTGTTCTTGACTCCTACCTATGCATTCTTTTGTGTCTGAGTTCTCCTGTTCAGTATACAGTTTCTGAGATTCATCCACGTTAATGTGTATGTCAGTATGAACCTAGTCTTTTGATGTGTATCTAGAGTTCTTTCCAACCAACTGCAGCTCCTCTAATTTGCTTATTTTTATATCACATCCTTTTTTTGTATTTTTGTTTTTTTTCTGCTTTGATCTTTGTGTGTAATTTACTTCCCTTTTCTAGTACCTTAGATTTATTTGTTTTTAAAATCTCTTAAATTACAAAAGTAATACATACTCATTGCAACAACTTATACAATCAGAAGTGAATAAAGAATGAAAGTTACCTCAGATTTATTTTTATTTCTACCTTTTTCCAATTATGAAAATGAGTGCTCTTTGTAAAAAAATTATTTTTAAATTGCCAAGCAGAGCGTAAGAATCATCCATGATCCAGGCGCCTGGGTGGCTCAGTGGGTTCAGCCTCTGCCTTCGGCTCAGGTCATAGTCTCAGGGTCCAGGGATCGAGGCCTGCATCAGGCTCTCTGCTTGGCGGGGAGCCTGCTTCTTCCTCTCTCTGCCTGCCTCTCTGCCTACTTGTGATCTCTCTCTCTGTCAAATAAATAAATAAAATATTTAAAAAAGAGAGAGAGAATCATCCATGATCCTACCATTTAGCATTTACTTATTTTAAAAAATGTTTTCTTTATTTATTACAGAGAGCGAGAGCACAAACAAGAGTGAGGTAGAGGGAGAAGCAGGATTCCTGCTGAGTGATCCCAGGAACCTGAGATCATGACCTGAGCAGAAACCAAGAGTTAGACATCTAACCTAACTGAGCCACCCAGGTGTCCCATTACCAGTTAGCATTTTGATATATTTTCCTCTTTCTCTGCATTTTGTTTACCATAGCTGAGACCATAGTTTAGGGATTTTTTTGGTTTCCCTTCTTCCATTAAGTTTGTCACATCCGCATTAATCAGTTTTTGTTGTTTAAGTGTTCATGCTTTTGGCCATCCTAAATTTAAGTAGCTGGCAGTGATCTTGGCTAGGTTGGCCTCATTGGGCTTACTTATTTGCCTATTTACTTACTTACTTATCAACTTATTTATTTATTTATTTATTTATTTATTTATTTATTTATGAGATTTTATTTATTAGAGAGAGAGAGATAGTGTACAAGCAGGGGGGAAGGAAGAGGGAGAAGCAGGCTCTCTTCACCTAACAGGGAACCCGATTAAGGGCTCAGTTCCAGGTTGTGAAAATCATGACCTGAGCCAAAGAGACTGAGCCACCCAGGCGCCTCTATCTATCTATCTATCTATCTATCTATCTATCTATCTATCTATCTATCTATCTATCTAAGATTTTAATTATTTACCGCATGGGGCTCAATCCCCAGACTCTGGGATCATGACCTGAACCGAAGGCAGTCGCTTAACCAACTGAGCCACCAGGCACCCCTATTTATTTATTAAAAAAAATTTTTTTTTTATTTGAGAGGGATTGAGAGAGAGAGAATAAGTCTTGCATAGTAGGAGACAATGTAGTTCTGTGGCTATGAGTGTAGATTCTGGAGTCAGTCCATCTGAGTTCAAGTGGAGGCTCTTTCACTTACTAAGCTCTGTATGTGATCTTGGGCAATGATTCAGCCTCAGTTTTCTTTTCTTTTCTTTCTTTTTTTTTTTTTTTAAAGATTTTACTTATTTATTTGATAGAGAGTTCACAAGTAGGCAGAGTGGTGGGCAGAGAGAGAGGGGGAAGCAGGCTCCCTACCGAGCAGAGAGTCTGATGTGGGCCTCCATCCCAGGACCCTGAGATCATGACCTGAGCTGAAGGCAGAGGCTTTAACCCACTGAGCCACCCAGGTGCCCCAGCCTCAGTTTTCTAATGTGTAAAATGGAGACCTGTGTAATTTTTCTGTAAAATACAGAATATATCTCAAAAGGTATTAGAACAATTAAATGACATCATTACTTGGTCCAGTGCTCAATAAATGTTAATAGTTGTTATAAATTAGGAAATGGCATATTTGATTGGATACATCATCTCTCTATCCCCGAATTCTGCTTACGGGAAAGGGATAAAAATGTCACCTTCAAAATTTAAGACTGTGTTGCTCAAAATTCATAATTTCTCTTAGAAATTTCTTAAGGAAATGTTACCTGTGCATTTATTTAGACTATGTAAATTATTTTTTCTTATATTCTGTACGCCTCATCTGAGTAATGAGTTTTATTACTTTGTATGCTGGATTGAGTAGTAAACTATTACTTTTTATTTGTCCTAATAAAAGCAGTAGCTGCTGGGTGGTAAATGTATACTGTGTGCCAGCCAGTGTGCTCATTCCTCCTCACAACAGTCCTTCAAATTAGTTGTTGCTTACAGGTTGGGAAAGTGAGGCTGGAAGAAATTAAGCCACATGCCCTTAGTCACAACTAAGCCTCCTGCTACTAGAATTCAGAGCCTTCCTCCCTCCTTTCCTTCTTTCCTTTTCTCCCCTTCCCCCTTTTTATTGACATAAAACTCCTATCTGATTCTAAAATCTGGGCTTAAAAAATAATTTAATATACTTTATTGTTTCTTTAGACTTCTAACTGCTTTATAATTTCTAAGGTTTGGTGTAGAATCTGTGTTTACCATTTCACATCCTCTTTGTTTTATATTAAAGTGTCCTATCTATCCTATCTAGTGTCGCCTGGGTGGCTCATTTGTTAGGCGTCTGCCTTCGGCTCGGGTCATGATCCCGGAGTCCTGGGATCGAGCACCGCATTGGGCTCCCTGCTCGGTGGGAAGCCTTCTTCTCCCTCTCTCACTCCCTCTGCTTGTGTTCCCCCTCTAGCTGTGTTTCTCTCTGTCAAATAAATAAAATCTTTAAAAAGAATAAAGTGTCCTATCTATTTATAATTTTATTTTTTTTAAAGATTTTATTTATTTATTTGACAGAGAGAGAGATCACAAGTAGGCAGAGAGGCAGGCAGAGACAGAGGAGGAAGCAGGCTTCCCGCCAAGTAGAGAGCCCCATGTGGGCCCCTATCCCAGGACCCCGAGATCATGACCTGAGCCAAAGGTAGAGGCTTTAACCCACTGAGCCACCCAGGCGCCCTCTATCTATAATTTTTTTTTAAAGATTTTATTTATTTATTTGCCAAAGGGAGAGAAACAAGGAAAGCGTGCTCCCGGGAGGTGGAACAGCAGGCAGAGGGAAAAGCAGACTCCCTGCTGAGCAAGGAGCCTGATGTAGGACTCGATCCCAGGACCCTGGGATCATGACCTGAGCTGAAGGCAGACACTTAACTGACTGAACCACCCAGGCGTCCCTGTATATTACTTTTTAAAATCTGTAAGCATTCAGAAGCTCCTCTGGTCTTTTTTGATACCTTTATAGGCATTCTTTATCTATTTTGTCTTTATTGTGCAGTGATGACCACAACTGCACATTCTATTCTAGGTACAGATACACTTTGGTTTGTACAAGGGCAGGATAATGTGTTCTGTGTTTCCAGAGCTTTCATAATAACAGCCAGCATTTTGTTGCATTCTGTTGCATTCAGGATAAGTCTAGGGACTCTGAAAACCCTTTTCTTATATTGTAACAGGTAGCTTTAGAGATCATCATCTGATAATTATAGTTTGGACTATTTTTCCATTACTGCATTACCTTATTTTTGTCTACATGGAAGCTATTTTCCACATTTCTCAACACACAACTTTGTACCATCATACTTCTAGAAGATTTCAGTAGGTAGTTTTTTCTAGATAATTTCTAAAAATGTTACTTGGAATAGTTTCACCATCAATCCCTGGGGGACCCCTTTGTTTATACATCTTTATAAGGGGTCTGTATATCATAACCCTCTTATTCCTGTTTCTAAATGAATTCTCTGGGGAAAAAATTGTGGTGTGGTTTTTTGTTGTTGTTAATTTCATTAAGTAATCTCTGCAAACAATCTGAGGCTCAAACACACAACCCCAAGATAAAGAGTTGCATGCTCTACCAACTGAGCCAACTGCTAGATCGTGGTACTCTTTTTTGTTCTTTTTGTTTTGTTTTTTGTTGTTGTTGTTGTTGTTTTGTTTTGGAGCATGCTGTTCTTGATCTTGCAGTCCTGAGTTTGAGCTCCATGTTGGGGGTAGAGCTTATTTGAAAAAAAAAATTGGGGGCCCTGGGTTGCTCAGTTGGTTAAGTATCTGCCTTCCGTTCAGGTCGTAATCTCTGGGTCCTGGGATGGAGCCTCAGCAGGAAGTCTGTTTCTCCCTCTGCCCCTCCCCCCCCACTTGTATCCACTTGCTCTCTCAAATAAATAAATGAAATCTTAAAAAAAAAAAGAAAATAAAAGTATTAGGGCTCCTTGCTGGCTCAGGTGATAGAGCATATTGTCGCGTTCCCCGCCAGCAGAGAAGAGGAAACACACCGGTCGATGTTGAAGCTCCCGTTTATTCTCCGGTTCCTCCCCTTCTCATCTCTCCTGTCTCTCCCTCCTCTGGCCTCCTCTCATCTCCTGGCCGTCTCCCCCGCCTCTCGTCATCTCTCTTCGGGAAGCTTTCTAGCCCCCTTTTATATAGTATCCCAGCCAATCAGAGGAGATCACGTGGGGCGTGGATTGCACGGCCAGCAGGCATTGGTGGTGTCTGGTGATCACGCACTGAGCGCGGACCCAGTATGAGGCCTGCGGTCACGTGATCTTCAGGGCGGGCGCTTGTGGAGCTGCTTCGTGCGCTTGGCGCCATCCTTGGGGCGTGCCCCCGACAGCATATGACTCTTGATCTTGGGGTTGTGAATTCAAGCCCCATGTTGGGTGTAAAGATTACTTAAAAAATTTATCTCTCTTTTTTTAAAAAGATTTTATTTATTTGTTTGACAGAGAGAAACAGCTAGAAAGGGAACACAAGCAGGGGGAGTAAGAGAGGGAGAAGCAGGCTTCCCGCAAGCGGAAACCTGACGCAGGGCTCGATCCCAGGACTCTGGGATCGTGACCTGAGCGGAAGGCAGACACTTAACAACTGGGCCATCTGGGCGCGCCTCTCTCTTTCTTTTTTTAAAAGATCTTATTCAGGGGGGCACCTGGGTGGCTCAGTTGGTTGAGCGACTGCCTTCGGCTCAGGTCATGATCCCCGAGACCCAGGATCGAGTCCCACATCGGGCTCCCTGATCCTCAGGAAGCCTGCTTCTCCCTCTCTCTCTTCCCTTGCTTGTGTTCCCTCTCTGGCTGTGTTTCTCTCTGTCAAATAAATAAAATCTTTTAAAAAAAAAAGTTATTTTTTAAAAGATCTTATTCAGGGGCGCCTGGGTAGCTCAGTTGGTTAAGCGATTGCCTTCGGCTCAGGTCATGATCCCGTAGACCCGGGATTGAGTCCCACATCGGGCTCCCTGCTCGGCGGGAAGCCTGCTTCTCCCTCTCTCACTTCCCCTGCTGTGTTCCCTCTCTTGCTGTGTTTCTCCCTGTCAAATAAATAAAATATTAAAAAAATTTAAAGAAAAAGATCTTATTCATTTATTAGAGAAAGAGATGGAGAGCACACAGAAGGGAGCAGTAGAGGGAGAAGTAGGCTTCCCATTGAGCAGGGAGCCCAATGTGCGGCTTGATCCGAGGATCCTGAGATCATGACCTGAACCGAAGGCAGACGCTTAACCGACTGAGCCACCCAGGAACCCATTAATGAAAGAAATAAATTTTTAAAAAAAGTATTGTTGGGACACCTAGGAGGCTCAGTTGATTATGCGTCTGCCTTTGGCTCAGGTCATGATCCCAGGGTCTGGGGATCGAGTCCAACCTTAGGCTCCCTGCTCAGCAGGAAGTCTGCTTCTCTCTCTGCCTGCTGTTCTCTGCTTGTGCTCACTCTCTCCCTGTCTCTCTCAATCTAGTAAGTAAATAAAATCTTTAAAGAAATAATTGTCTGACTGATAGAACTCAACAGTTTAAATACTTGAGTTAATGGTGGTTTTATTTTATTTTTATAACCTTTATTGGAATGTTATTAAGGGACACTTAGCTGGCTCAGTCATAGAGCACGTGACTCTTAATATCAGGCTTGTGAATTCTAGCCCCATATTGGGTATGGCACCTACTCAAAATAAAAATTAAAAAATAATAAAAAGAGATATTGATATAGAATAAACCACATCTTTTTAAAACGTAAATTTAGTAAGTTTTGACATATATGTACCAGTGAAACCACCACCATAGTTAAGAAAATGAAAATATCCATCAAACCTAAATGTTTTCATTTTGCCCTTTCATAATCACTTCCTTCTGTCCTACTGCCTGATCCCTGCCCCAGGTGGATATCCACATGCAAAAGAATAAAGTTGGAACCCACCCTAACACCATAAATAAAAATTAGCTCAAAATGGATCAAAAGCTTAAATATAAAATCTAAAAATATAAAAATCTTAGAAGAAAACATAGGTGTAAATCTTTGTAGTCTTAGATTAGGCAGTAGTTTCTTAGATATGACACCTAAAAGCACAAACCAAGAAAAAATAGATAAATTTTACTTCACCAAATTAAAAGCTTGTGCTTTAGAGGGCATGGTAAGAGCACTTGGGTGGCTCTTTTGGGTACGTAGTCAACTCTTGATTTCAGCTCAGGTCTTGATCTTAGGGTCATGAGTTCAAGCCCAGCATTTGACTCCACGCTGGGTGTGGAGCTTACTTTTAAAAAAAAGATTTGGAGGGTGCCTGGGTGTCTCAGTCATTGGGCATCTACCTTTGGCTCAGGTCATAATCCCAGGGTCCCAGGATCGAGCCCTGCATTGGACTCCCTGAGTGGGAGGCCTGCTTCTCCCTCTCTCACTCCCCCTGCTTGAGTTCCCTTTCTAGCTGTGTTTCTGTCTGTCAAATAAATAAAATATATTTTTTTTTAAGGTTTTACTTATTTATTTGAGAGAGAGAGAGTGAGTAAGAGCATGAGCGGGGAGAAGGTCAGAGGGAGAAGCAGACTCCCTGCGGAGCTGAGAGCCCGATGTGAGACTCGATCCTGGGATTCCAGGATCATGACCTGAGCTGAAGGCAGTCGCTTAACCAACTGTGCCATTCAGGTGCCCTAAATAAAATCTTAAAAAAAAAAAAAAAAAATGGCATGCATGGGTGGCTCAGCCAATTGGGCTTCTGCCTTTGGCTCAGGTTGTGATCCTGGGGTCCTGAGATGGAGCCCCATATCGGGTACCCTGCTCAGCAGGACGCCTGCTTTTCCCTTTCCCACTCCTGTTTGTGTTCCCTCTCTCACTGTCTTTGTTAAATAAATAAATAAGATCTAAAAAATATTAAAATTAAGTTAAAAAAATAAAATACAAATGGAAATCATATGGGGCACCTGGGTGACTCATTCAGTTAAGCGTCCGACTCTTGATTTCAGCTCAGGTCTTGATCTTAGGGTCATGACATTGAGCCCAGAGTCAGGCTCCAGGCTAAATGTGGAGCTTGCTTAGGATTCTTAGCTCTCTCCTCCCTCTGCCCCTCTTCCTCCATCCCCTGCTCACACACACTCTCCCCCGCAAAAAATAACAAAAGGAAATCATATCATATATACCCCACCCCCCTGCTTAAAACTCTTTAGTGAGTGGATATTTAACAATATTATGGTGTGACAGTGCTAACATAATTACATTCCAGGAACACCTCGCTGGCTCAGTAGGTACAGCATGCAACTCTTGATCTTGGGGTTGTAAGTTCAAGTCCCATGTTTGGGTGTAGAGATTACTCAAAAATAAAACCTTTTTTTTTTTTTTTAAAGGTTTTATTTATTTGACAGAGAGAAACACAGCCAGAGAGGGAACACAAGCAGGGGGAGTGAGAGAGGGAGAAGCAGGCTTCCCGCTGAGCAGGCAGCCCGATGCGGGACTCGATCCCAGATCTCCGGGATCATGACCAGAGCTGAAGGCAGTTGCTTAACCAACTGAGCCACCCAGGCGCCCCAAAAATAAAACCTTTTAAAAAAATTATGTGGGTGTCTGGGTGGCTTAGTTGTTAAGCATCTGCCTTTGGCTCAGGTCATGATCCCAGGGTCCTAGGATCGAGCCCCACATAAAGCTCTCTGCTTGGCGGGAAGCCTGCTTCTTCCCCTCCCACTCCCCCTGCTTGTGTGCCCTCTCTCACTCTGTCTCTCTGTCAAATAAATAAAATGTTAAGAAAAAAATTATGTTCTGATGTGGGAATGCATGTATTTTAGAGTTACATGTTGAAATATTTGCAAATGAAATAGTCTGAGATCTGCTTCAAAAGTAATAAGGCAAAATACATCTGAAATTATTCTGTGAAGCCAGTATTACTGATATCAAAACCAGACAAATTTTTCTCCTCTATCAGGAACAAGGCCATGATGTCCAGTCTTTTTTTTTTTTTTTAAGATTTTCTTTCTTTATTTGACAGAGAGAAGCACAGCTAGAGAGGGAACACAGGCAGGGGGAGTGAGAGAGGAAGAAGCAGGCTCCCTGCTGAGCAGGGAGCCCAGTGCAGAGCTGGATCCCAGAACACCAGGATCATGACCTGAGCTGAAGGCAGAGGCTTACCGACTGAGCTACCCAGGCGCCCTTGTGATGTCCAGTCTCATCACTTCTACTTAGCAGCATACTAGAGTTTCTAGCCAGGTCAATCAGACAGAAAAGGAAAGAAAAGGTATAAAACTGGAAAGCAGAAATAAAACTCTGTTTGCAGATGGCATGATCTTGTATATAGAAAATGCTGAGGAGGGGTGTCTGGCTGACCCAGTTGAAGGAACATCTGACTCTTGATCTCAGGGTCATGAGTTCAAGCCCCATATTGGGTACAGAGATTATTAAAAAATAAAATCTTTGGGCGCCTGGGTAGCTCAGTTGGTTAAGGGTCTGTGTCCCACATTGGGCTCCTTGCTCATCAGGGAGCCTGCTTCTCCCTCTGCCTGCCGCTCCCCCTGCCTGTGCTCTTTCTCTGACAAATGAATAAATAAAATCTTTTAAAAAATTAAATAAAATCGCAGCACCTGGGTGGCTCAGTCATTAAGCGTCTGCCTTTGGCTCAGGTTGTGATCCTGGGGTCCTGGGATCAAGCCCCACATCGGGCTCCCTCCTCAGTGGGAAGCCTGCTTCTCCCTCTCTCACTCCCCCTGCTTGTGTTCCCTCTCTAGCTGTGTTTCTCTCTGTCAAATAAATAAATAAAATCTTTAAAAAAAAATTAAATAAAATCTTTAAGTGCTATGGAATCCACCAAAAACAAAAAACCTGCTAGAACCAAGGTAGCAGAATATTAAGATCAATATACAAAATCAGTTGTATTTCTATGCAGTAGCAATGAACAATCCAAAAATGAAATTAAGAAAATAATTTCATTTATAATACTATCAAAAGAATAAAATATTGGGGTGCCTCGGTGGCTCAGTAGGTTGAGTGTCTGACTCCTGATTTTACCCTGGGTCATGATTTCAAAGATTGAGATAAGCCTGTTGTCCAGTTCCATGCTGGGCATGGAGCCTGTTTTGGATTCTCTCTCTCTAGGGGAGCCTGGGTGGCTCAGTCAGTTAAGCATCTGCTTTTGGCTCAGGTCATGATGCTGGAATCCTGGGATTGAGTCCCAGGTCTGGCTCCCTGCTCAGCGGGGCGTCTGCTTTTCCCTTTGCCCCTCACCCTGTGCATGCTCTCTTGCACTCTCTCTCTCAAATAAATAAAATCTTTAACAACAACAAAAATGGAACACCTGGCTGGCTCAGTCGGTTAAGCCTCTGCCTTTGGCACAGGTCATGATCCCAGGGTCCTAGGATCAAGTACCACATCGGGCTCCTTGCTCAGCAAGGACAGTGCTTCTCCTGCCTGCTCTGCCCTTCGCTCTGCCTGATTATGTGCGCACTCTCTCTAATAAATAAATAAAATCTTTTAAAAAAAGAATAAAATACTTAGGAAGAAAATGCAAATAGAATAAATTCTTTCAAATGTACTCATACTGTTTGTCAATAGAAGCAAACTTTAAACAAACAGGTGATTGAGGCTGTGTGATTAAACAGTGCCTGAGGATTAGCCTAGAAATACATAAATTTGTTGATGTAAGTATGAAATTTTTAGAAATTTATCTTTTTTTTTTTTAAGATTTTATTTATTTATTTGACTGAGATCACAAGTAGGCAGAGAAGCAGGCGGAGAGAGGAGGAAGCAGGCTCCCTGCTGAGCAGAGAGCCCGATGTGGGCCTCGATCCCAGGACCCTGAGATCATGACCTGAGCAGAAGGCAGAGGCTTAACCGACTGAGCCACCGAGAAATTAATCTTTTTTGGGATGCCTAGGTAGCTCATTCGTTTGAGCTTCTGAATTTGGCTCAAGTCATGATCACAGGGTCCTGGCACTGAGCCCCACATAGGCAGGGAGTCTGCTTGTCTCCCTGCCCCTCCCCCCACTCGTGCTCTCTCTTTCAAATAAATAAGATCTTTTTTTTTAAGAGTTTTTTTTACTATTTACTTGATAGAGAACACAAGTAGGCAGAGTGGCAGGCAGAGGGAGAGGGAGAAGCAGGCTCTCTGTTGAGCAGGGAGCCTGATGCAGGGCTCCATCCCAGCACCCTGGGATCATGGCCCGAGCTGAAAGCAGATACTTAACCAACTGAGCCCACCCAGGTGCCCCTAAGTAAATAAAATCTTTGAAAAAAATTCTTTTGGGCGCCTGGGTGGCTCAGAGTTTTAAGCCTCTGCCTTCGGCTCAGGTCATGATCTCCGTCCTGGGAGCAAGGCCCTCATTGGGCTCTCTGCTCAGCAGGGAGCCTGCTTCCTCCTCTCTGTCTGCCTGCTTCTCTGCCTACTGTGATCTCTCTTTCTGTCAAATAAATAAATAAAATCTTAAAAAAAATAATAAATTCTTTTTCAGGAATCCTGCTAATTATTCAGTATAAATATAAAGATATAGATTTGAGAAAGAATTACTCAGAAACCAAGAACTAAGGACAACTAAACAATGATTCCCACCCATTTAATGCTCACAAATTACCATAAGTGAGGCAGTTCTGAGATTAAAAAAAAAAAAAAAAGGAAAATACGAAAAATTTAACACAAGACTTGTATGCTAAAAACTACAATACATAAAAAAATTCAAAGACTTAAATAAATGAACAGACATCTCATATTAATGTATTAGGAGATTTAATATTGTTAAGATGGCATTACTCGGGGCGCCTGGGTGGCTCAGTTGGTTGGGCGACTGCCGGGATCGAGCCCCACATCGCGCTCCCTGCTCGGCAGGAGGCCTGCTTCTCACTCTCTCACTCCCCTTGCTTGTGTTCCCTCTCTGGCTGTGTTTCTCTTTGTCAAATAAATAAAATATTAAAAAAAAAAAAAGATGGCATTACTCCCCAAAATAATTTGTAGATTCAATGAAATTCTTATCAAAATACCAGCTGGCTTTTTTTGCAGAAGTTGACAAGTTGGGCCTAAATTCAGGTGCAAGTGCAAGAGATTCAGCATAGTCAAAACAATATTGAAAAAGAAGAATAGGGTTGCCTGGCTAGCTTGGTCAATGGAGCATGCAGCTCTTGATACTAGGGTTGTGAGTTAGAGCCCCATGTTGGGTATAGAGATTACTTAAAAAAGTACAGTCTGGGGTGCCTGGATGGCTCTGTCGGTTAAGCACCTGACTCTTGATTTTGGCTGAAGTCATGATCTCAGGCTTGTGTAATCCAGCCCCATGTCAAGCCCCATGTCTGGCTCTGCTCTGACTGTGGAGCCTGCTTAAGATTCCCTCTGTTCCCCTCTGCCCCAGTAGCCCTGGCACTTGCTCTCTCTCTCTAAAATAAGTAAAATAAAATCTTTTTTTTTTTTTTTTAAGGATTTTATTTACTTGACACAGAGACACAGTGAGAGTGGGAACACAAGCAGGGGGAGTGGGAAAGGGAGAAGAATCAGGCTCCTGCCAAACACGGAACCCAGAGTGGGACTCGATCCCAGGACGTGCGGTCTTGACCTGAGCCAAAACCAGGAGTTGGGCGCTCAATCAACTGAGCCAACATACCAAGCATTGGCTCCACTATTTTTCCAGTTCATCCAGATGTAAGGTTTTAGTTACTATTGACTTTCCTGAACTCCCTATCTCTTTTCATACCAAGACTCTTAGGTCACTCTGTGTCTCTTTCTCCCACTACTCAAGTTCAGACTCTCTGTTACCTTTGCTATGACTCCATGACTCTTGTCCCTATTTCTTGTCTCCTTCTTCATCTCTATTCTCCTCCACTCTGCTTAAGTGAGATGTGTAGCATCTTCCTAAATTTTTTGTAATCTATAACTTCAGTTGTATGACTCTCATCACTTCCTGACTAAAGTATAAAGTCAGCCTGTTTAAGATTCTGTGATCTGGCCCTGCTTGTCTTTCCAGCCTTGTTTCTCACTGCTTTTGCAATAATGTACTCATCTTCATTCCCCAGAGATGTCTCATTATTTTCTGCTTATCTGCCTCTGCTCACATTGTCTGTCCACCTCAGGTATAATACTCCTTGTCGCCATATATCCAAATCCTGCCTATTTTTAGTGTTCAGTTATGTGACACTCCTCTGTGATGCTTCTAGGATTTACTTAACCAAAAGTAAACCATAATGGGCCCGGGGTCGCTCAGTGGGTTAAAGCCTCTGCCTTCGGCTCAGGTCATGATCTCAGGGTCCTGGGATCGAGGCCTGTGTCAGGCTCTCTGCTTGGCAGGGAGCCTTTTCCTCTGCTATCTCTGTCTACCTCTCTGCCTTCATGTGATCTGTCTCTGTCAAATAAGTAAATAAGATCTTAAAAAAAAAAACAAAAACAACTAAACCATAACTTTGTCACTTTTTTTTTTTTTTTTAAGATTTTATTTAGTTGACAGAGGAAACACAGCCAGAGAGGGAACACAAGCAGGGGGGGTGAGAGACGGAGAAGCAGGCTTCCCGCCAAGCAGGGAGCCCGATGTGGGACTCGATCTCGGGTCTCCGGGATCATGACCTGAGCCGAAGGCAGTCGCTTAACCAACTGAACCACCCAGGCGCCCTGGTCACTTTTTATTTTACTCTATATTTGTGCACTTTTCTCATTTCTCCTATATGACTGAACTCCTTAAATAGAAACTATTTCTTGTATCTCTATACATCTGCGGTGGTAGGGCCTTTGCTTAATAGTAACTCAATAAATGTGTGTTGAGTGGGGTAGCATTAAAGATAATGTCTCTGGAGGCAGAAAACTGGATTTAATACCTTTTGAGGTACTAGCCAACCTTGTGATTTTCATAGATGTTGTAGACTGAAAAACTTTTATTTAAAAAATTTTTAAGGGTTTTTTTTTTTTTTTTTTTTTCTTTTTTAGGATCCGTGGGGACCGCTGAGTGGTTCACTTGGTTATGTGCCTGCCTTCGGCTCAGGTCATCATCCCAGGGTCTTGGGATTGAGTCCCACATTAGGCTTCTTGCCCAGCGGGGAGCCTGCTTCTCCTTCTGCCTACTGCTCCCCCTGCTTACACACTCTCTCTGAAAAATAAAACCTTTTATTTTTTTAAGATTTTATTTATTTGAGAAAGAGAATAAGAGAGGGAGACAGAGTGCATGAGAGGGAAAAGGTCAGAGGGAGAAGCAGACTCCCCACTGAGCAGAATGCCAGATTCATCCTGGGACTCCAGGATCATGACCTGAGCCAAGCATAGTTGCTTAACCAACTGAGCCACCCAGGCACGCTAATAAACAAAATCTTAAAAAAAAAAAAAAGTAAAGATTTATTTATTTGTTTTAGAGGGAGAGAGAACAGTGTCAGGCAGAGAGAGGGAGATGGAGAGAAATCTTCAAGCATATTCCCTGCTAGCATGGAGCCCACTGCAGGGGCTTGATCGCAGGACCCTGAGATCATGACCTGAGTCAGAATCAAGACTCAGACACTTAAACCAACTGAGCTACCACCCCTGTAGATTGCCGAGCTGGGAGCCCAATGCAGGCTACATCCCAGGGACTCTGGGATTATGACCTGGGCCGAAGGCAGACACTTAATGACTGAGCCACCCAGGTGCCCCGACTGCAGTAGTCTTTGATTAGTGTTTCTTGCTTTCTAGTATAAGATATTTTAGACTGTCTTGCACATTTCCTACCTTTTAGCCAAAGAGCTCTAGATCCTTTTAGTGACCACATTATTGGCTCCTTCATTTGGTAGACGAGGAAGCTGAAGGCTAGAGGAATAGAGTGATTGAACAGGGTCACACAGATTCAGAAGTTTTTTTTTTTTTTTTAAGATTTTATTTATCTATTTGACAGAGAGAGATCACAAGTAGGCAGAGAAAGGCGGAGGGCGCCTGGGTGGCTCAGTGGGTTAAAGTCTCTGCCTTTGGCTTAGGTCATGATCTCGGTCTTGGGATCGAGGCCCCCATCAGGCTCTCTGCTCAGCAGGGAGCCTGCTTCCTCCTCTCTCTCTGCCTGCCTCTCTGCCTACTTCTGATCTCTCTCTCTCTCTGTCAAATAAATAAATACAATCTGGAAGAAAAAAAAAAAGGCAGAAGGCTCCCTGCTGAGCCGAATCTGACCTGGGACTCCATCCTAGGACCCTGAGATCATGACCTGAGCCAAACGCAGAGGCTTAATCCTCTGAGCCACCCAAGTGCCCCAGATTCAATAGTGTAATCTGCCCTTCTGGCTGAGTTCTATACCATGGCCATTTTGTCTTGTTTCCTTTACCTAGTTTCTAGGACTGATGGTTTAACTGCATTTGAGCTTCAACTCTAGCTTGTCAGGAGAAGATAGGTTTTGTGGGTCATCATTGGAGGTACAATCAAACCTCATTAATTTGGGCTAATTGGGGTAAATCCTAGTTAGAGTGTTGTCTCTTGTTTTTCTTCAGGTGCAGCTGTTACTTTGAGTCATACAGTAGCTGAAACGAGGCTAATAGTGTTACCAGGTTATTTTGTTAGGTAGAGGTCCTTGTACCTGGTTTAATGAATAGCTGAGAATGATGTGAAATTTAACTTTAATTGTATGTAAATTAGACTCCTGAAATGCTTAAAAACAGCTCATTAAACATTTCTGCCTGCAATCTTATTTATACTGTTTTCTTAGCCAGTCTTTTCTTTATTAGAGTGCAGAGGTAAAACTTTATATCAGGTCTGAATTTATCTCAAGTTGCAAATGTGTGGAGTCTATTTAATAAAGGGTTACCATAAAGTTCAGAGAATTTTAGAAAGAATATTGAGAAAATGCAGAAGAGCATCTGAGAGTCAGACATCTGGCAGTTTCAGCCAACCAGAACGTAACTTCTTGCATTTAAAAGTAAGCTAGAAGTGCTTTTGAGTGGCAAAGAGCTTTTAGAAAGCTTGTTCATTTTACCTCAAAAGTAGCATCACCCTAGGGCCTCACTCAGAGATAATTGTGTATGTCAGGATCCAGGTGTGGAAGGGTAAACCAGTTCACTTTTTTTTTAACCGGTTCTCTTTTAAGAGGAAGAG